>JBDJHY010000008.1:8567370-8584595 GCA_039654485.1 Withania somnifera | reverse complement strand
CAGGGCTTACTAAATTGACCACTAATTTTATATTCATGATGTTTTATATGTGCCAAATTTGTCTTGTAATCTTATTTCTGTTGGGCAATTAATTGTGGATCATAAATGCCTTGTGACATTTTCTTACAAGTTGTGTGTGATACACGATCCCACTTTGAGGATGCCGATTGGTCTGGTTGAGCGGCGAGATAGGGTGTACTACTTCCGAGGTGTGACACGAGACACACTAGGTTGCACACTTTGTGGAGACATATGGATTGTGGCATCCGCGAATGGGACATCCTTCAAGTCAGCATTTATTTATGTTGTCAAGCGTAGTCAATATACCTTTAAAAAGGAAAGATAGTAGTGTTTGTGATGTTTTCTTTCGGGCTAAACAAACTAGAACTCCTTTTTTCATTAAGTGAAAATAAAGCCCTTGCTGCTTTTGATTTAATTCATGTTGATATTCGGGGTTCCTATTGTCGTCGTTAATTTACTGGTGCATATTATTTTTTAACTATTGTCGAGGACTTTAGTAGAGCTGTGTGGGTGTACTTAATGCTGGATAACAGTGAAGTTGGAAAATTATTGCGTGAATTTTGTGCTATGGTTCAAACACAATTTGCTAAAACTGTCAAAATAGTTCGTAGTGATAATGGCTTTGAGTTTATTAAAGGAGGAATGCCAGAGTTTTACAAAAACCATCGAGTAACTCTACAAACCAGCTGTGTTGAAACTCCTAAATAAAATGAACTTGTCGATAGGAAACACAGACACGTTCTTGAAGTAGCTAGAGCATTGCGATTTCAAGCAAATCTGCCTATTGACTTTTGGGGGGAATGTGATTTAACTGCGTTTTTCTTAATTAGTCGCACTCCCACCACTCTACTACATGGAAAGACACCATATGAACTTCTGTTTAATAAATCCCCCTCCTTTGCTTACATTCGAGTTTTTGGTTGTCTTTGTTATGCCCATTCTAAGCCTAGGCCAAAAGATAAATTTGATACGAGGAGTCAGAAATGTGTTTTTCTTGGTTATCCTCATGGGTAGAAAGGTTGGCGCGCCTATGATTTAGACATTAAAGAAATGTTTGTGTCTCGTGATGTCATTTTTCACGAACATACATTTCTGTTTGGTGATGAGATATCCTCAGCTGCTATGCCTGACTCAATTGAGGATGACTCTAACATTTTATGACACTTCCCTGGTCCGACAAGAAGTGGTTATGGACACCGTGAAGGCGAGTTCTCGGGCTAATATTATGGACAGGGGGAGTACATCTCTACTCACAGAGGTTCCTCCTTTTGAAGCTGAGGCTTTAGGCCGTGGTTACAGGGAAAAACGCTCTCCTTCACACTTGCGAAATTACATTTGCACCTTAGTTCAATCAATACACCCCATCTCGCTGCAATCTCGCCATACGGTTTCGTCCAGTACTCCTTATCCTCTAGCTAATTTTGTCACTTGTGCTAATTTTTCTACTGCCCATAAAGCTTTTTTTGGCTGCTATCACCTTGGGGAATTAGGAATGAGCCCCGCTATTTTCAGAAAGCAACCAAAGATCTTCGTCGGCGAGAAGCTATGCAAAAAGTGATCGATGCATTAGAAGAAAATGGAACATTGTCTCTTGTGCCTCTTCCTCCTGGCACTAAGCTTATTCGTTGTAAATGGGTGTACAAGATGAAAATATCATTCAGATGGGACAATAGAACGCTACAAAGCTCGCTTGGTAATTCAGGTTAATGAACAGGAAGAGGGCATCGATTTCACAGAAACTTTTGCCCCGATAGCTAAGATGGTGTCTGGTCGCACCTTTCTTGACGTGGCTGTCTCGAAGAACTGGGAGATACATCAGCTTGACATAAATAATGCCTTTTTATATGGTGATTTACATGAGGACGTCTATATGAAGCTTCCTCCAAGTTCTTGTCTTTTCTCTGCGAAAAGTGGTTTGCAAAATTAATGGCCGCTCTTCTCAGATACGGCTTGTTTATCTCACAATCACTAGACCGGAGATTTGTTATTCTGTTCATATCTTGTCGCAATTCCTTCAAGCTCCAAGAGTTGAGCATTATGATGCTGCCTTACGGGTCCTGAATTATTTGGAGAGTAGCCCAGGCCAAGGACTTTTCCTCTCTGCTGATAGTAATTTGCAGTTGTATGCCTTCTGTGACAGTGACTGGGACAGTTGCGCCTTGACCCATCGTTCTTTAACAGGATATTTTGTTCTCTTGGGCAATTTTCTAATCTCATGGAAAATTAAGAAGCAACCTACTGTCTGACATTCTTCTGCAGAGGCTGAGTACAGGTCTATGGCAACCACCACAACTGAGCTAGTTTGGCTCCAGTCTTTCTTGGTCTCGTTGGGAGTTTTTCTTCAACAACCAATGCAGTTGTATTGCGACAATCAGGCTGCTTTACATATTGCAGCTAATCCAGTTTTCCATGAACATAGAAAGCATATCGAAATTGATTGTCACTATGTTCGAAAGCAACTTTTGGCTAAAAATATTGCTACATGTGCTCAACTCGCTGACATGTTCACCAAAGCCGTGGGACATCCTCACTTTCTTTTCTTCGTAGCAAGTTGGGCATTTGTCGTCTGCATGCTCCAACTTGAGGAGGAGTATTAGGAACGTTTGTAAAATAGAAAATATGGAAACTATATTTTGTATTCTTGGTAGGTGAATATTACTCTGTACTACTTTACTAGGAAACTTTCTAGTTGTAAACGGTACATATTGGGATTCAATCACTTGAAAACAAGTGACCTTTTCCGCATTGTTTTAACACAGAATACAGTGAACCTCATACGAAGTGATGCCATTTGTTCATTAACAATCTTCACCTAGATCTCATTGCCACCAAATTTTAAAGGAATAAACATAATTTTCATGAAGCCATATCGTCATCTTGAAGTGAAAAGCTTGTTGCACAAGATCTTTAGGCTGCTTCCTCAAAAAATAAAACATCAATTTCTCCAAATACGTCGAGGTTTATTTTCATTCCCCCTTTACAATATTTGAAAATCTTCATAAATCGTTTTTGTTGAGCCATGAGCCTGCTAAAAGTAGCTATATACTCATGATCACTAGGAAGGTCAGTCAGCCAATTTCTCCCAATGATTTCTTGGACCCTCAATGATTCATCCTTCCTCCGGGCAATCGAATTTCGCCCTCCTAATGAAATACTGAAGTTCCAAGCAACTACAGGAATGATGCATCAAAACTTTGATAACAACACTCTCTAGATAGTTCCACAATTTTGCAACAACCTCCTCCGTAGCTGCAGAAATGCCTCTGACCTTGTACTGCAGAACATCAAACAGAACTGTACGAAAAGAGAAATTTGACAATCCAATCTCCTTTTCTGATAATGACAATCCAGTCCTCTGTGCTTCCTTTAAAAACATGAGCTCATCCATCAGGTGTCTTCCTTTTTATCAGCATACTTTGAACATACCTCAGCAGAGTATTGTTTGATCTCAAGGTCAAGGAACTCAGACAATTTAGCAGCAGCGTTGCATAACAAAGTCTGCAGTGTACTTGTCAAACTCTACTCTTGAGAAAAATATTATTCAGATTTAGTAGCCAAACTACGAATGTGCATGAATGTAGCCAAAGCTTCAGCAGCAGAACACAAAGTCTGTTGAAACTCGTTGAGAGTAGCAACATTAACTGCGATTTTGTCATTGATCGTCCTCAAGATATCCAGAAAGTAATTGGAAATGATGTTTGTTTGAATTTTCACAAACTCATGTGACAGAACAGGAACTCCAACCATGGACATAAGCTGAATTTGCACCAACTTATGTTTCAAAAAAGCCTTGCTTCCTTACTAAGGATTCTTCAGAAAACTCGTTCGCTTCACAATTCTATTCTTAACACAAACATAGCCAAGTCCAACATAAATGTCATTTGCAGTAACTTTCTCAAGCAGCCCTTCAGGGGCTATATCTACCTCAGTCACAACCACTGGAGTCCTTTCCCAACTTTATCCACCTTTTTGGACATCATAATGCATTCACAAGTAGAGAAATCTTCAGTGGCTGATAGAACATTCAAAATTATGATTTACTTATGTGTTACATATTTCATAATAGTTTCTGATATTTGTTAAAAGTATCTTTTGATTTTCCCTGAACAGGGACTGTAGGTATTCCAGGCAAATCCACCATAGTCAAGTCAGGAACACCATTCTTTTTTCACTATGAGTGTTAGGGGGATGTTGGATATTCCTTACTATGTCCAGCGATCTCATTAGTTGCAAGAATAATGGCCTCTTTTACGTGAACTTCACCTGTTGGAACTGATTTTCCATTGTACTCCAAGTACATCTTGTCTCATTGTGATTTTGGAGCCACATGATGAGACGCACTCTGGTACAAATTCCTTCCCCTCTAGGAAGGCTAATTCCAGCAAGTGATTCAAGAGCACTCGACTTTCCCAAAGATGGATCACCATTCATCACAATGGTAGGCAGCTGGATGCCTTCCTACATGATGCTGAGGTGTCCAAGCTTCAAAACAGTAGGCAGCTGAATGTCTTCCTGCATGCTGCTAAGGTGCCTATTCAAGGAATGGTCGAATTCTATCATTGAACAATGAAACAATGGGTGGACGAACCACAGAGTCTTGTGGTTCTACCACTGCGGGATGCTCTAAATGATCAAGAACTTGGGGTATACATTCATAGAAGAAGAGTCATTGCTGACTTGTTGGGATGTGTCATTGGTAGTACAATATGTGATATGTGTTCTCTGCAGGGTGTAGTTCTAGCTATTAAATCTAACTCTTGATAACCAGATAAACTCAATGTATCCCTATTTATACATGATGTTTGTATATGCATTTATGTGAACTGCAGATTAGTGTGAAAAGCATAGCAAGAGAAGACTTAACTAGACTTGATGGTTTTGTATCCCAAAAATACTGATCTCATCCTTCTTGTAACAATTCTTCATGCATCAGAAAAACAGTAGAAACTTCTTCTCCAGATGGTGTGAACAGCATACCAAGAGACACATACAGTATAATTAAGACTTTTGTTTCCCTCAAAACAAGTATCTCTTTAACTAAGAGCCATATTTACTGTTATTCATTAGCAAATCGTTTAGCATTCCAGCCACATAGAATGTTGTGCTTCCAAGATTTAATACATTGAGTTTTAATCAACCTCCTTTCCTTTGTCAAATTCCTACATTGTTACAGAATATTAGGAATTTGTCTAGATTTAACTACTCAATTTGTTATGGATCAAAAGTGAATATCATACAACAGCATGGATTCACCTTTATATATGAAAAGTTTTTTCTAGTGTCTAAATTCAACTTTTTTAGCTCAGATAATGTCTCGCTTAATTGATGCTATGTTAATATGAACACTAATTGTAATTTTGGAATCAAAAGGTAGTTACAAATAAGAGGTATGGAACCGGGATTAGGGTAGAAGACTAGTAGGTGAGTGTAACCGGCTCAGTTTGGGCCGAGACATTTCAGGTTTGTCCGTGTGAAACGAGGTGTGGTGCTTTGGAACAGGGTGGGCATAGATTTTTTTAAACATTTTAGCCAGAAATAAGAACTAAGGATTTTTTTTTTTCAGTTTTTCGTGAGCGTTAGCCTATGAACTTGAGATTCGTGCCACCGGCTCGGTTTGGCCGAGACCTCTCGGGTCTTTCTGTTAGACCAGTAAAATGAGGTGTGGTTCTATGGAAGGGTGAGCATAGCTTTTTTTTTTTTTAATCATATTAGTTAGAGACAGGAATTAAGGATTTTTCGGTTTTTCATGAGTGTAAATTTATGAACTTTTGGAATACGTGTGATCGGCTCGATGCGGGACGAGACCTATCGGTTCCGCCCGTGACAACCTGATAAATGAGGCGTGGTTCTTTGGAAAGGCGCGCGTAGATTTTTTGAAACATATTAGCCAAAAACATGAATTAAAGATTTTTTTAATTTTTTGTGAATATTAGCCTATGAACTTTTTTGGATACATGTAATCGGCTCGATTTGGGGCAATGGAATGCGTTATAGAGAATGGGTATCATGCTATTGTCATAATTGACAAAATGGCAAGACAAAGAACACAGAGGAGAGGATGTGGCGAGAACATCCTTCCATTGAAGGCCAGAAAGAGTTCTCAAGGTGCTTTACAATTTAATAATTTAAAAACGGGGAAAAGGGTCAAAAATACCCTTCTACTTTCAAAAATTCGCTAAATTTATTCTTTGTCATATTTTCTGGCCAAATATATCCGCTATTAGCAAAGCTTTCACTTATACCACTCTTTTTAACACCCTTTCCATCATGACAAGGTAAGAGTCATGTGGTGTGACAATTGAATGAGGTGGATGCCACATGGCATGCCACCTCAACATCATATATTTTTATTTTTTTTACATTTTAAATTTTTTTGTTTATTTAATTTATGATGCTGAGGCGGCATGCCATGTGACATCCACCTTACCCAAATGTCACGTCAAATGGATCTCAACTTGTCATGGGAAAAAGTGTTAAAAAGAGGGATATAAGTGAAAACTTTGCTGATGACGGAGGTATATTTGGCCAGAAAGAAACAATTTACTTATAAATTATTTGATTGGAGTAGCATAGGAGTATTAGCTACTAGTATCTACTAGATAATATGTTTCCTAGTAGTCTTGTTAGAGAGGGTAAGTCTCATATTGGTTGAGAAGTGGAATGACAATTTGTTTATATGGACTAATCAATCTTTCCCTCAAAAGCTAGTTTTTGGGGTTGAGTTAGGTTCAGGTGACATATCTTTACATGGTATTAGAGATATGTCTATCCCCGTTTGGGCTTCCAATTCCACGCTCCAGTTGGAACTGAATATCTGTTTATATGAACTTCGATAATGCTCTAACTTTTGGGATTGAGTTAGACCCAAGGTCATATCTTTACTTTTTTTTATAAAATTGAGGATTAGAAGTATATGTCTCACAATATTTGGCACAGGTACAGTGAAGAATAACACATATTGAAGGCCCCTCCTTGCTAAGACACGGAGTTAAGTCTATTTTCTCAACTATGAAAGGTGGCAGGTAACTTCTGCACTCATCACTTCTTTCACTGACCCTAAAAAATGGCTTGCGTAGTCAGCAACATAGAACAGGTTTTTTTTTTTAAGCCGAATACTGCTTTTTGGGCAAAGTAAAACGTGCTGAGTACCAGGGGAACTGTGTAATAGATGTTAAAGCAGTAGTAGTAGTAGTAGTAGAAGTGGACATGCCAAGAATTGTTTAGTAGAACCATCAGTAATATTCAAGTTATCTTGCAAATGTCTTCTTCCGGTGTCTTAGCAGTTCGTTAAAATCAGTAGAGTTACAGTTTGTTTAAGTCCAGTGACATTCAGAAGTATTGCAACTTCCACAAATCCACACATACATTTAAATGTCACAGTAATTACCAGTGATCATCAGCCGTCAAGCATAGAGGGCAGCATACACCAAAAACAGACCCTTGTTATTGGTGTGATAGTTTCGAACAAAATAACATAGCTGAAGAAAGTGATAAGCAAGTGAACTGGGAGCAGAACTAGACACCGGAGAGTAGGAAACAAACACAGAATCAAATTCATTAACTGAAAGACAATTCATTTTCAAGATTAATACGGATCATTTGCAAAACTATAACATAGTACCAGGTAGATGAGATGCTAGAAGATAATAGCCATGCTGAAAATTCAGTACAGAATACTAGGTAGATAAATAAAGGAAGGAAATAAAAGAGAACTAACAGCTCAAGACAACAAAGGATGCTATTCCAAAGCACAAAACACTTGTTTAAGCTTTTCTGTCAACATGAAGAACAATCCTGTCCATAATTTCCACAACTACCTCTTTCGATTCCTTGAGCAACTTCACACTCTTAGTGAGCCTAAGGCGTTTCTCTGCAGCAGCAGGTGATTCCTCCAGCATTCTCTCAAAGCTGCCACCATTCGATGCCATCAGATCCTTAACAATATCTTCCTCAATCTCAAGGTTAACCATCTTTTGGATATTGAACATTATATAGAGGGCTATATGATCAACCAATCTCATCGACACAATTTTCCAGTATGCAATCATCCTCATCTTCAATTCAAAAGCTTTCTGCACAAAATCTTTGTGATTTCTCAAATGCGAAACATCAACGTCTCCCACTCCTTCAAGGACCAAATGATAATACGGGGTACCATTCATTCTCTCCATTAATGCTGGTTTTTGAGCCATTAGCCTACCATAACTAGCAACATACTCAGGATTAAAAGTGTAGTCAGTCAGCCTTTCCATCCCAATGATTTCACGGACCCAATCAACCGATTCAACCTTCCTCTTGGCAATCAAATTTTGCACTGCTTTCCCAATAAAATACTGAAGCTGTGGATAGTCACAGGAATGATGCATCAAAACTTTGATGACAACCCTCTCTACATAGATCCACAATTTCTCCATAAATTCTTCAGGAGTTGCAGAAATCCCTCTGACCTTTTGCAGTAAAACAGTGAGGAAAACAGCACGAGGGAAGAAATTTGGCAATTTCAAAATTTCTGTACTGAACGTAGCTCAGCAGAGTACTGGTCGAGCATCTCAACCAATCTAGCAGTGCAATGCATTTCATGATCTACAGGGTACTCATCAAACTGCCATCTGAGAAAAATTTTCATTAGAGACTCCTTAGACGAACTCATTAAACGCATGAACGTAGCCAATGCTTCAGCAACAGAACTCGCTTGCTGAGGCAACTCATTGAGAGCAGCAACATTAGTGGCTAGGTTGTCATTGATCTTTCTCACAATTTCCGGCAAGCATTTGGAAATGATGTTTGCTTGGATTTGCACCAACTTATTTGCCAGAACAGAAACACCAACCATAGACTTGTCAATTTTGGATAAAAGTGCATGAGTCTCAAAAAGCCTTGCCTCCACTCTACAGGCTTCTTCATAAGACTCATTCCTAATTCTATTCCTAACACAAACATAACCAAGTCCTATATTCACATCATTTGCAGTAACTTTCTCAAGTAACAAAGTTTATGCGAAATTGCTCTGTCTTGCCTTTTCTATTGATCTCATTCTCTTTAAATAAGAATAGTGTACAACCTAATTTAGGCAACAAAATATACAGCTAATGTAATTGACTATTTAGCTAACTATTTTAAGTAATATATACAAATACATGGTAATAAGAATAACTTAATTGGAACCACAAATCTTGTAAAGAATTCCTAAATTAGAGTCATAATTTATTGCCATTGATACAACAAAGTGAATTTTCTTCAAAGGACGACACCTATATGATACACCACAAAAACTGAACTTTTGGATCAACATCCTAGAACCCGTGAAGCAGAAATGGCTACCAAGATACCAAAAGCTAATTGCGAATCTGACCTAACCGAAAACCTCTAAAATGTAACATAAAAATGGAAATAACTTCTTCAAGCATCACAACCTGAGACCCTAAATGAATACATGCCAAACTCGAAAGTAAAATCAGAACATCAATATCTTCATTTATAAGCTACAAATAACAAATTAGCTATCTTTCTACATCTAAAACATCCTTCATGAATAATACTATTCTACAAATTTCTTTATTGATCATGTGTCAAGGTCACAGACCCATCTTTCGACAAACCTCATATGGACCCTGGACTGCAAGAGTCAGATCCTAAATTGTTTGAGAAAGTGTTAATTGGTATCAATAATTTCATTCCTTACAGGTTATGAAAATGTTGTAATATTTTATATTCAGCAAAATAAAAGTTGAAGGAAAAAAATACGAATATTCTCCAACAAATACCGACATACTCTAATCGCTAAGATATTGGAGCGACTTGCTGCCACTATCTCTCTAAAATCTGAACAATTCTATAGTTTTGATTTTCTTAACAAAAAATAATTACTTTTAGTGATTATAATTACATTGTAAATATAACTTTATCTATTATAAAGTCTTTAATAAAAGATAAAAGGTTCAAAATGTAATATTTGTTTTTAGTGATGAGATATATGTTATTACACAATTACTTATGAAGCTCCAAATATGAATAGCTTACTTTATCTATGTAACAAATCGTGTCATAATTTTATACTTTTATAATAAAAATACAGATAAATTTTTTAATATTTGATGCTTTCTGAAAGCGGGATTTTCTTTTCATTTAACATTTAAAGTACCATTTTATTCTCTAAGTTCTATCATTTAAATATGATTTCATATGTTATTTCATATTTAACGTGCTTGAATATATCATTTGAATTAAATGTAGTATTTTTTTCACCCCATGTCAGGGTTTCATGACAATCAAAGCTCATGTTATGAAAGATCATTACAAAAAAAAGAGGTCTCTATCAGAACTTTTTTTTCATTTTAAGACTTGAATTCATCAAGACTTTTCGTTAAAGATAAAAAAAATCAACCTTCAAAAATCCTTGATGGTGAGAAAATTAATGTTTATGTAGCTTGCCATGGATTCTTTTGTTCTTCCTGTGGGAATAGTCCTAAAAATATTTACTAAGATACATATTATAAAAATTATTTGTTATCATCCTTTAAGTTTACATCCTTGTCATGTTTAAATATTTTTTAAAGTATAATCTGACACTTGATTTTTTTTTTTTTAAGTTTTTATCTTTTACCCTATTTTCCACAATAAACTTGTTGCATCTTTCACACCTATTACTTGTAATATGATGAATCTTCCTTTCTATCTACATATCCTACACATTAAGTAAATTTTTTATAGTTAATCATAGTCTTGAATATAATTGAACATTACGATTGATTAATTGAAAACTTTTATTGCATGCCTATACCCGATACTCTATATTTAAATAGTAATCATTTAATTTATTAAGTTTTATCTTTCAATTTTCTTTTTCTGTATGTTTGTCTAGTAATTTTACGTATATCAACATTCATGAATATTGATGATGTATACAAATGATTAATATATTATGAATATATTGACAAACTAATGTGTTTTATGTCAATGCACTTAAATATGTTACTCTATTTTTCTTATCTTTTTATCTAATTCTCAAAAAGTTTTACACACGATGTTCGCAAGAAGTGGATCTCACAAATGCCGACTAAAAAAACTTCACACAATTTCTTATGATAAAAAAGTAAATTGCTTGCTCCATTTCTTAAATAATATAATATGAAAAAAAAATCAACGTTGTTTTCTTCCATGCGAAAATAAGACCCTGAGACCAACAATACGTACCATAAACCTAGCCAAACAACAATTTCAATTAAATTTAAAAATAAAAAATATATATTATTTTCAAGACACTTGGATGGTGTATATGACAAAAATTCACACAATTTTTTATGATGACAAAGTAAATTGCTTGCTCCATCTCTTGAACAATTTAATATCGAAGACCAATCAATTTTGTATCCTTGAAACCAGCAATACGTACCATGAACCTAGCCAAAGTTTTATTGAATAATAATTTCAATTAAATTGTTTAAAAAAAAATAGATTTAATCACACTTAGTATATACTTATCAAAAAACATGGATGAAGTACATGAAAAAAAATTCTATGTAATTTTTAATGATGAAAAAGTAAATAACCTGCTCCATCTCTTGAACAATATAATATCAAAGATGAATCAACTTTATTTTCTTCCTTGCGAAAATAAAATCAACAATACGTGCCATGAACCTAGCCAAAGTTTTGCTGAACAACAATTTCAATAAAATATTAAGATAAAAATAGATTTAATCACAATTAGTGTATAATTAAAAAAAAAAAAACTTGGATGAAGTACATGAAAATAAAATAAAATCACAAGGTACATGGAATTTCGTTTTCTTACTTTCATTATGTAATACTTATGTTCGTTCTTTGAATCCATGAGGACACTTAATGAAGCCATGAAGAAATTAATAAATTTTTCGTTGCTTAACCTAATTCTCCTAATATCTCTTACCATATATTTTAGAATTCCTTAAATTTTTTAGAGTTCTTCCCATATATTTTAGAAGTTAATATTATAGTCAAAATTATAAAGATAATTAAATAATAACTGATGGAAGAAGGTAAAAAAAAATCTAATTATATTTATTCAATTAATCACTATAATAGGTGACTGAAAGAAATAATCAACATTTGTAAATCTCACAACATAAATAAAATATTACATTTTATGCAAACTACATACATAAAAAATCAAATAAAATATACCAAAATAATACAATTTAACAATTGAGACAAGAAAATTTACTTAAAATAGTACCTTCAAATATTCTCAATAACTTGACTATCTTCAAACATGTGCGGAATACACAGTTTAACACAGAAATATTGCAAAAAGTTGTGCAAAAAATGATTTACGTTGTTTTCTTACAAATTTTAGACGATATATAAAGAGACACTTTACCATGCCTTCCAAATTGGGACTTCCACACCCAATAGGATATCTATCCCAAAGTGCACCGACGTCAACAAATTCTAACCTAAAAGTTTCAACCCGAATCACTTAAAATATGGAGGAAAAGCTAAACTATATTATATGGAAAAATTATATTAATTAAATAAAATTAAATAATAATTTTAGATAAATAATAAAAGATAATTTTGTCTATTGCAAGATATTTTAATGAAGAGAAAAAAAAAAGTTCAAATCACTTTTCTAGTTGCCTTCACACTTTTAATACAATATAAATCTATGTACTTGTCTTCCTTCCTTTTGAGAAGTTGAGAGAAAAACAATTGTTTCTTTCATATCTTATTGTGCTGGGTTTCCTTTTGTAAATCCTTGTTAGATTCATAAATCTAGTTTACGTTAGAAGAGCTTGTTGAATCCTGGGGAATACACTTATACCGGGTGAAATATTCTTAAGGACAATGTTTGACACACCTCAAGCTATGAAATTTCACACAAGTGTTCATGATGAAGTAATTTTCATAAGATTTTGTCATGCCCCAAGACTACTCCTAGGCATAACACGGTGCTCATAACAACAAGTGGCTCTAAGGTAATCCATGCTACCGGTTTTCAAAGTTTATTCATCAATTATTTTAAAGATGAGCAAAAGCTTAGGCATTTAGAAACTGAAAGTCTTATAACATTTAAAAATACTCATAAGTATCAAACAACTTAGATATGACTATCATAACTATTTGCCTGAGAACCTTTAACTTAAAGATGAGTATCGAGACAGACCCTTAGCTAACTCGGAGTCTATTAACCATGAAGATTAACATAGAGAGATAAATGTGCTAACTGTGGCCCTTGAAGCTATGAGGACTCACCAAACTACTAAGCTGTAGAAACCATCGGACATCTGGTAGTCAAGGCTGAGTACGGATCGGCAAAATCTACATCATGACAATAATGTAGTGCAAAACATAGTCAATATATGAAATATACAGGTATACAAGATATAATATATAATATAAATAAAAATAATTGAGGCATATCAAGAATATGCAGAAAACCTTTAACAAAACTCAAGTAAATAGGATCATAAAGAACATATCTCTCATCTGAGAGTTTTTTTTGTCCAATAAATGCCTTGTAAGTTCATGACGTCCAACATTATAATCCCATATTGGAAGGGTTTCTCCAAACCTTGACAGGATAAGAAGGGTACATGAAACTATAACTATGATCGATCAAATAGCCTCTTAGGCTCATGTCCTACACTGGCAAACATAGTTCTGGGATTCGGAGTATTAGTCTCTACTAAAAACTAACAGTAATCCCTTCCACTCGATACTAAATAGTCATTCCAAAACTTAATAGGTTAATAATACTTGGTAACTTCCAAGAACTCATTAAAATCATATCATGCATGTACTTGTAATCTTCATAAAGAGAATCTGTATTTTCTCGCAAGTTCATAGTCTTTCTATATCATAATTCATAGCTTTACTTATCTATTATAAAAATGTGAACTTGAAATCCCCTTTTTATTTTCAGTATGAAACATCTTACAAAAATCAAAGTCACAAGAAAAACTTTGGGGATCATGAACTATGTAATGAAATCATAAATCTTATTCTAAAATATGAGAAAATTCATATGCACATATAATAAATATCATAGGAGTAAAGCATAAAAAGAAATGGTATTTTTGAACTCAAATAAAAAACACTTACTTGAATGAAATTTCTATATCATGAAATTATTTTTGAGTGTGAGGGTGAAAGGATTCCATCACTAGAAACCATGCGTATCTTGGTGGGTAAAACTTTTGAAGAAGAAGACTTTACGAACTTCTTGCTTGAACCCTAGAGGAGAGCATGAGAGAACTTGAGCATGAATTACGAGAAATCTAAGTGAATTTGATTGTATTAGGAGGTTATAAACGTGGGTTGGAGTTATGAAAAAGAAAAAGACAATATTACCACTTGGGTTATGAGAAATAAAGAAAAAAATTCCTAAAATTTTCTTTGGGCAGGGCCAAGCGTTAGGTGCCTTACATAGCGCCTCTTACCAGTTATTTCTCCTCTCCATTTTCTTATCAGTAGCGTTAGGGTCCACCCATAGTTTCTGCCCAGATAATTGCCTAATAAAACATACATAAAATTTTATATTAGAACTTGTATTGATAAATAATTTACTGTATTGGAAATTAGACTCAGTGGCCTTCAATTTGATAGGTTATGGTCCACACAACTCTTTATATTTTAGGAGATAAACTTGTTTGAAGTTGACTAATGCATGAACCTATAAGAAATAAGACGAAAAAAATTCTTTGAATTTAACTTGGCGCTAGGGGTTCATTATGATCTTAATCTACACCCGAAACTCTTCACACACTTAGAGAATGACTTCCACACCAAGTTTAAAGTAATAAATCAATGGGTTTTAGTCCAACCACGTAGACATAATTGTTCAAGTCTTAGTCTTAAATGTTATAATATTTCCTCCTTGGGATCATTCATCCTCGAATGAAGGTTAATGCAATAGAGGTAAGACAACCAAGTAATTATTTCTAAAATGAACTTAATTAGTTACATTAAATCTTGGAATTTATGCTATAACATACATGATATGAACACAAACATAGAACTAGCGCTAAAAATCTTAGACGTATGACCTTTCATGAGTTTCTATAGGAGGGGGATAATTACATGAAATGACACCGTAAGGAGGAGTGAATAGGTGAGGGTACTTATACTTCATATCTTCCTCGTCCTCCTATGTAGCTTCAACTCATTAATTTCTCCACAATACCTTAGCAGAAGTTATATCCCTTGTTCTCAACTTGCAAACTTGCCAATATAATGTCTCAATCAGGATCTCTTCATTAAATAAACTATCCTTAATACCAACACTTTCTAATGGAATCACAAACATCGGATCACCAATACACTTTTTAAGAATGGACACATGAAATACCAAATGAACCACTGCTAATTCTTGAGGTAAATCTAACTCATAAGAAACCTTTCCAATCATAAAAAAAATCCTATAAAGACATATATAATGGGGACTAAGTTTCCATTTCTTACCAAAATTCATCAGAACTTTCATTGGGGATACCTTAAGAATAACTAATTGTCAACCTGAAATTCTAAGTCTCTTTGCCTCACATCCGAATGTGGCTCCTATCGGCTCTGAAAAGTGTTCAACCGCTCCCTAATCAACATAACCTTATCCATGGATTTATGGAATAACTTTGTACCTACAAGTGTATCCTCACCTAACTCAAACCATCCAATACAATATCTACATCTCCACCTATATAGTGCCTCAAATGAGGATATCTAAATACTAAAATAAAAACTATTATTATAAGAAAATTCAATAAGAGGCAACTGCTCATTCCAATTTCTTTGAAATTGATAACACATGTCCTCAAGTGTTTGAATGGTGTGATTTTCTTAACCATTGATCAACGGATGAAAAACAGTGTTGAGATTAACCTTAGTGCCTAAGTCCTTTTGAAATGACTTCTAAAAATAAGAGGTAAACTACGTACCCCTATCAGAGATAATGGACAAGGGGACCCTATGAAGACGAACTAACTCTTAAAGGTATAACTTGGCATAGTCCTCTGCTGAGTATGTAGCTTTAATTGGCAGAAAGTGATAAAACTTAGTCATTCGATCTACTATTACCCATATCGAATTATGTTGGCAATATGTGCGAGATAAAATTATGAAAAAATCCATATTAATCATTCACTTTTATAGGTAAGAATGCCAATGTATTGAGCCTTACCACCTGGACTTTGGTGTTTTACCTTCACCTTCTAACAATTTGGACACCTTACAACAAAGTTCATAATATCTTTCTTCGTACCTTCCTACCAAAAAACTTCCCTCAAGTCTTGGTAAATTATTGTGGAGCCTGTATGGATAGAGTATTTGGTGCTATGAGATACAGTGAGATTCCTATCGCTCAACCCATCAAAATTTGGGATACATAATATATCCTGGTATCAAAGACTACCATCTCCCCCTTAGGAGAAAACATCCTTAAGCTTTTGCAATACTGGTTCACTACCTAACTTTTCCTGCACCTCCACAATTAAGGATGATTAGAACCATTCTGAACAATCACACCACCCTCATCTGAGTTAACAAAAAAAATACCTAAATGAGCTAGTCTATGCACCTCTTTTACAAGCACCTTTTGATCACCCTCTAAATGAGTCGTGCTTTCCACGGAAAACCTAATAATAGAATCAACAACCACATTAGCCTTACCAACTCATCATGTCGTAGTCTTTAAGGATTTCAAGTCATTTACTCTACAAAGAATTTAGCTCTTTCTGGGTGAAGACATACTTTAGGTATGTTCTGAGAAAATATCAACATGGACATCATAAATATAGTGACACCAAATCTTTAAACCAAACACCATAGATACTAGTTCTAGATAATAGGTCAAATAATTTTTCTCATGGGTTTTGAGCTATACAGAAGCATAAGAAATATCCTTACCATTATATATTAAAATACACCTAAGTAAAACTCTGTATGCTCATATTATACTACAAAACCATCTGTACCCTCTGGTAGAGTTAATACTTGTATTGGCCCTCATGGTAATTTATGATAAATACCCGATATTTTTCATTCTATAGAATTTTGGTAGTTTCCTAAGTCATTTATGACTTGTGGGACCGATAGTTCGGATCCCCAGCAATTTAGTTGAGAAATATCTCAAATTCGTTATTTTAGAGCCTAAAACTAAGTACTCATTGATTAAAGTCAACTTTTCTTCAAGACGATCTCAGAATTTAATTCTGATAGTTTCGTTAGCTCCA
>JBDJHY010000008.1:8523145-8533172 GCA_039654485.1 Withania somnifera | reverse complement strand
AGGTCTCACCAATGCCTTATCCAGTGACTCAGCGAAATTAGTGGCAGCAATCACAATGATTCCATCATTTTGTTTGAAGCCATCCAGCTCGACGAGCAACTGATTTAAAGTCATCCGCATATATTGCTGGTCCTTTGGGTTACGGCTTCCTCCAATGGCATCAATCTCATCAATGAATATAATGCATGGAGCTCGCTTCTTAGCAGCAGCAAAAAGGTCTCTCACTCTCCGAGCTCCGACACCAACAAACATTTCTTCAAACTCACTGCCACTGCATGAGAAAAAGGGTACCCCAGCTTCTCCCGCTATGGCCCTCGCCAACATGGTCTTACCAGTTCCAGGGGGACCAACAAGTAATACTCCTTTTGGGAGCTTGCCACCAAGACGAGTGAACCGCTGTACCAAAAAAGTTTGCTGAATGAGCAATTGTAAAACATTTACCTCAAACCCTTAAAATAAGAGACACCTCTCAATTCCCACCCAGAGTGAAAATTAAAAACATTGGGCTAATGTCTAAGTGACAATATTGCAGCTAATAAGACATTGACACATATGAGCCATATATCACCACCTTTACTAATATATATATGAAGACTTTTGAAACTCGTGGTCTAAAATCGTTCTTAGAAACTTGTGTGGATGTAAATCATTTCACTAAGGATAAGAGAGGAATTTTAAAGTAAAATTTTAACTAAATATAGAAATGTGTCCTTCTTTTTGGGTCCGACTAAAACGGAAAGTGTGTCAAACAACTTGGGACAGAGGGAGCAGTTAACAGTCCAAGATGAGCATCTTTGACTGAAGTGGAAACTACAGGCAACAGTTCAAAAGATTTGGTATAACACAAGGAAAGTAAGCAAAAGCTCAAATAGCCACCAAAAGCCTTCTGGTTAGCACCTTTTCTCCTCTTTTACTTCCAAAGGGTATCTATCGGTTGATCAAGAAGGAAAAAAAGATTCCTCTTGAATGTATTGATAATGGTGTAGCTACTTCAAACTTAGGGGGGTCGCAATCTAAATTTCCATGATTTTTTTTGTTTCAAGTTTTAAGCAGAATTGTTATAAAAAGTGAATGAAAATACAGAATTAAACAGTTTTATGTACAGTTAATGACTTTCATTTAAGCTCTCGTGTAGCTCAGCTCGTGGCAGTCCATGCTAGTTTAAACTTACAAGTGGACGCCACGTTTTTTATATTCTTCATTCTTAGGATTTTTTAATTCATTCTTAATAAAAGATTTAGCCACATATGACCTTTTTTATGCTTCATTTCTTGTTTTTTCCTTCACTAGTTTCCTTATACTCTTTTCAAAGTACTACTAGCAACCAGGTTGTTCTCCATATTGCATCCAAATCATAGATAAGGTAAGCTAGGCAACAGCATACTTTCACAGTTGCAATCAACCCCACCCCACCCAGCCACCCCACATCCAAACTGAAAACCTAACACCACTGAGTATTCTCCACTAATTAGAAGCATCACCACTCCTGATCAGGTAGATAGGAGTGGAAAGGCTTATTACATTCATTTCGTAAAGCAACTTAAAAACAAATCTCTGCAGATCAAATTACATATTTGGTGCTGAAATATAGTTGCCAGAATCTTACCATATATGATATGTATCCTGTGATATATTTGAAACATGCCTATACCTATAATGTGTATCTTATGACCACATTGTTAGCTGTGACTACATACTATTATGTGATTCTAGAAATTCGTAAGTTCCACAAAATTTCTGTTGACATGTTGCTGATGATCGTAAAAATCTTGAACATGGTACTTTATATATTGCAAAAGCATTTCATCCTTCATTACTCTTTATTTACGGCTGTGTTGTGTTACCAGCTTAATTTTGTCTACAGCATCATGTTAAAGTAAAATATGCTTTCCCCACATTTGTATCCTTGGCATCTTTTCAGATAGGTGTTTAAACAGATCTGGTGAAAACATTGTCGTAAAAGATGAACCTCAGTCCTGCATTTATAGTATAATATTGTGTGGAATACCAAAGAACAATATTCATCATTGCATTATTTTTGTTTACTTACCTGGATTAGTGACTTAAATATCAATTATAGGACTTTATACCGTATATGAAGTCACTGAATTGCTTGTGATTACTGAAGAAACCTCCCAGATTAACTCACCTTAGGATCTCGGAGATAGTGAACAATTTCTTCCAGCTCTGATTTTGCCTCATCAACACCTTTCACATCAGAAAATCTTGTATTGGTTTCCATGCTCGGTTGCACTTCCTCATTTAGACCAAGTCCTGGTGCAGAAAATGGATTAAGAAAAAAGACAATAGTAGAATGCATCTAAATAGAGCTTCAAAATCCAAACAAAAATTGCAGAACTCCTATACCTTTGCTGATTCCTCTATCTTCAATGAGAGCACCAACTCCAGAAATCAAGAGAAAGGCCACAGCCAAAGACCGGAATGTACGCCACAACTGTTCTTTGAAGTTACCTCCTTCAACGGCCACCATATGTATAGGTGTATTACGAGTACCAAGAACACCATCCTTTGTTGATTTCCCAACATTTCTAAGAGCTGACAGAGCCCCTATATTCTCTTCCTCCTTATGAGATGTAGCAGAACCAGCAATCCCTGTAAAGAGCTCCTGTCAGCATCATCGGTATCCATGATAAACTAATTAAAGGAAGAAACCCTCATCAGCAAGTACTAAATGTTCAACATTTACAGTATCTATTCTCAAATAATGCAAGGTAATGAGAGACATCTAATTATTACTACCTCTCTGCAAAGTTCGAAGCAGCTCACTTTCATCAAGTCTGTCAGTCTTTACCAGTGCCTTAACATACTCCGACACTGCTGCTGGATCGGAATGCAATGAAGGTTGGCTTTCAAATGACCTTATGACAGCTTCGGGATCACTTCTATGATATGCAGCACTACTGCGGGCTAGACTTCCCACATAACTAGACTGAAACCTTTGCTTGGTATTTGCAACTCCATGCACTGCACATAAAAGTGACACAAGTTGGAAATAGAACATAAGGTCAACCTCAAGATTTAGATTGGTGATGCAAGATGGGCTCTATCAAATGATGGAAGAAGTTGCCTCTGAATTTGAAGTTACAAATTGTAGCTTCATATATAATACTGCATCAACAGAATTCTGCCGAATAAGATGCATTCATCAACTTATGATCTGATATGTTAGCAGACTAGGGTTCTCAGGTTCACAAGACTCAGAAGTATATGACCAACAAGGATTGCACTAAACTTGCAGGTTTGCTAGCTCATTTCTGTGAAGTATACTACTGAAAAGAAATGCTTCTGAAAGGCCTTCAGTAACCCCTTTTTTTCATAAGGATGCATTAACTTACTTATGAGCTGATATTTAACCCATTTCCGTTTAAGGTTCACAAGACGTGGAAGTTGTGACCAAAAGAAATGCACTTAACTTAGGAGGTTTGCCAGCTCATTTCCATGAAGTTTGCTACTGAAACATAACTTGCTTATATGATTTGGATTCACCAACTTATAAGCTGAAATAATAACTTACTAACATCTAACATTCACAAGAAATGGAAGTTTATGACTGAAAGGGATTGCAGCGAACTCGAGGTTTGGTAGCTCACTTCCATGAAACATACTACTGAAAAAGAAATGTATTTGACACAAGAGGTTGCTAGTTCATTTACACAACATGGTAAATTGGTTTCTGAGTCTCTTGTAAAACACAAGAAAACTGTTTAAACCAAATTATTTGCAAAAAAGACAAATTGCAGGGGGGAACATCAACAGTATGAAACCACACATAAGTAATATTTACTCCATCTCATTAACATGTCTGTCATTTAAATATGAAGCAGTTTTTTGGTTAGCGAGATATAGGCAGAAAAATGAGGGATTTTACAAGAAAATATTAAATGTTCAATTATTTTGCAACAAATGTACAAGTCTAATCTAGCAAGTCTTTTCTACTAAAACAAGGTCTGAGCAGTTGACATAATAAATTTATTTCGACATCGAGAGAATTATTCTTCCACTTACTTTGGTACATTTATCATGTCACACTCCTAACTCACTCTTCAACTTACTGAACCTTGTCTTCTAGATGTCTTACCCATCAATAATGGTGAATAATAAAGTAGCTCACTAGTAAACCTCCAATACCATCCTTTCTGTATCGTGTCCTATTTCAATGTGATAATCAATGTAGTAATTCCTTCATAAAAAAATCAATGTATTCTACGCTGTGCACCTTCATTTTGAATCCATTATCCTCAAGGAATTTCATTTAAAGCCACTGATAGGAAAGGATAGGAAAGGCCTTTTCTTTATGAAGTAAAAAGGCCTGTTGTTTAAAGCTCTTTCTTGGAAGCAGCTCTGCTCCTTTTAGTCTTATGTTTTTAATTTCTTCCATCCATTATCAGTAGCTTTAAACGAAATTAACCTGTATAAACCTATCAGGATTAGTGCATGAACACTTTGTAACCAATCCTTCTTCGATGGGTCGGGGTGGGGGTGTGGGGGGGACTGCATTATCGACCAGTACAGTTTATATTTCATAAAATTTAAGGTATGGCCATTGTTCAGTTTAGAGAATACAACAGCTCAGCTTTTTAGAGGACGATAAATATAATGCGCCCATGGAAAAAAGTTCCTATCATCATTCATATCAATGATATAATTAAGTGTACAACAAAAAAAAAAGAAAAAAGACACTCTCCTCCATCAGTGACAAAATCTCAGAGCATACCTTCACTTCCTATGATCCGTCCAGAGGAAAGATATGTTCGATTGAACAGAGAGCTAAGCTGCCTCAGTTGAGATTGCTGCCTTTCAACCTGTAGAAAAAAAAAAAGGCACTATTACACACATAAGAGGAGAGGAAACAGGAAAAGAACTATCATAGAACATTGAGAAAAAGCTCAAAACCATCCCCTATCAATTAGGACTTGGGTCAAACTCTTGGGCTGGGCATCAAGTACATTGTTTTATGGATTAACCAATTTTGTGATGGGAGAAGTAGATCCTAAAGAGATGCCACTTCCTCATGAATTTATCTTGAATTGAGATCTTTGGGTTCAAGTTCATCCCGCCAAGGGTGCAACCCAATGTTTCACCTTGAATTGGTTAAAATATGCGGAATTTCCTACTTTTTATAGGATGGTTTAAACTCAAAATCATCCCTCTTTTTCACCTGGAGCACTAATAGTTCTCCATATTTGAAATATTGGTTCACATTTAGTCTGTTCCCTGACCTCTCATAATTATTTATCCTCAGAACCAATACACATGAGATTCACGTGAGAAATAACCCCCCAAAGCCAAAAACTCAGACCTATCTGGCAATTTTTCTGTTACCCTAAGTCATGGAGAGTTCATCACCTTTTGTTGGAATACCTATTGAAACTTAACTGACTGTATCGTTCGAAAAATGGTCATCTATAAAGGATAACAAATTTATCTTTGTTGTCTATACAAATAAAACCGGCAAACATTCTTCTTCCCTCTGCTTATAATTTTATCCATAGGTTATTCCCTTCTTCCTTTCTTTCTCTTGCTTCTTTTTCATAACTCAACTCCAGCCACGGAGCCACTCCTTGATGAAGATAAATAGTCTTCCATTATCTGGATGCAAGTCATTTTGCTAATACAAGATGGAAGATTTCTCTTCATTCATATTTTTGTGTACCTTAAAACGTAGAGATTACACATTTAGTATTTTTGGAGAGCAATAAAATGAGAGAGAAATATAGTCAACATTTTTAAGAGTAGGTACATAAATTTTTATGACCCTCAATATTCTTTCTAGTGGGATGAGTGTTGCCAATTGTTGATTATTGCTTCAGAAACAAAGAAAAGAGAAACACGAGACAGGTCTGATTTCGGGAAACACGTGTATCCACATGCATACAATCTGAATCCAAACGTTGAGTAATTAACAGAGTTAGAGAGTACACTAAAAGAGCCCCACTATTTTAAACTTGAAGGTTTATTAGTGCTCTGTTTAAAAGAAGGATGATTTTGAGCCTAAAGTCAAAGATAAAGGACTATGTTGAGCTTTTTCTCTAAAACATGCATCTTCAGATGCGGAGAACTCTCAAATTACATACCACCAATCTAAAAAAGGCAGCTGAGAAAATATTTCTTTTTTCACCAGAATACGAGTATTTCACAGTATAACAAAACAAATTGGTAAGAACATGTCCATATGAGCTAGCTGAGACTCAATCAACCATACCCCGATTCAAATTAATTAGATTTGGTTAATTGAATCATCTTTATCCATTTTATACTATTTAAGTCCATTTCATTCCACAACTAAATAATACTACTTTTAAGTCAAATTAGCAATTCTCTAAAATTATAGGTTCTCTATATCTCATTATTATCCCTGCACGACTTAGAAGATCCTAAGTCTCTGACCAGAGTAAAAAGATCTATGAAAAACACCAAATCAAATTTGAAACTTGGCAGGAACAACTAAATCCGTTATCCTATCTAGCTAGTAGAGCCTATAAGCTAAATGAGACTAGACATTAAAATATTAACTATAAAAAGAAAAACATAAACTTTCAGTTTCCTTTTTTTTTTCATGAGCATATAATAGCAAGCAAAAAGAAATAAAGCTAAATCCCCGGAAAAACATACTTCAAAGACAGTAGCATAAAACTAAATAACACTAAGAAAAAAAAAATAGAAAACCCAAGCTAGGAACAGTCTAATTATTATGAAATTTCCAACAATTTAATCAAAAAGAAAAAAGGATCCACTCTTGCACCCAAGGGTGTCGTCTAATGATAAATGAAGCACATTGACAACCATAAGGTGTCATGTTTAAATCCCAAACAGAGGCAAAAATATTAGGTGATTTCTTTCTATCTTTCCAAGTCTTAGTAGACAAATTTCTTGGTAGCTATGCTGCTGGGAGAGAGCCGGTAACCCACGGAATTAGTCGAGGTATGAGCAACTGCTCTGAACACCACAACTATCAAAAAAATCCAATCTTTGAAATAGAAACCCATAAATCTACAAAAAGTACGATTTCTCTAACCTAATTGAGTGAAATGTCAAACCATCATCCAATTGCATCTTAATCCCAGACAAGTTCGAGCCAATCATAAGAATCATTAATAACCATTCCACTTTATTGGAATTCATTCTATTCTACCTCCACAAATCAAATCAAACTTCAAGAAAAATAAAATCTTGGAAACAGAAACCCATAAAACTATAAAAAAGTTTAAAAAATTAAGGGCTTCTTAACCTAGTAGAGTGAAATCTCAATTCCAAACAAGTTTGATTCAATTATATGAATCATCCGTAAGTCACAACCAAAAAAGAAATGAAAAAAAATCCAAACAAGAAATGAAAAAAAAAAAGCTTCAAACTTCAAAAAAATCCAATATTTCTTTTTCCATAACCGTCCACAGAGGTAACTCTGTACACCAAGATTAGGACAAATGGAAAAAGATAAACTTAGTATTTTGTCTTCACTGGGATTTGAACTCACCCTTAGGTGCAAAAAGAAAAAAATCCAATTTGGAAACAGAAATCCAAAAAGACTACAAAAAGATTAGGGCTTCTCTAACCTTATAGCCTGAAATCTCAATCTCCAAACCATCGATCAATTAGCTTAACTCCAAACATATTCTAATCAAATTCTATGAATCATTAATAACAATTCCACTCTATTAAAATCAAAAATATATAAAAACCCTCAAAACAAATTGTCAAAATAAATAAAAAATCAACTATATTTCAACAAAAATCTTATATATACCCAAAAAAAAATCAAGAAAGTGACCTGAGTAAGAAGGCGCAATAAAGCCATCTCCTTTTTTTCAATAAAGATCAAACTCCTCTTCAACCCCTTTCTTCTTTATCGAACACAGCTTCTGTGTGGATTCTTTAAGAGTTTTTTTTTTTTTTTTTTTTTTTTTTTTTTTTTGTGTGTGTGTGTGTGTGTGTGTGTGGTGATTGAAAAAACTCTGACACAGAAAATAGGGGAACAAGATGGATATTTCTTTATTATTAATATTTTCAATTAATGGAAAAGTATATATTTTGAGGCAATTAAAGGCTAATTAATTTACTAAAAAATAGTAAATAAAATGGAAAATATCTAACGTTGAATGGACTATGGTGCTGTGTGCTAACTTGTACACTGCGCAGACGCAGACTTTAGCTACTTGTTTTGTGTAAGGGGGGTAAAATGACAAACATATCCTCTATTAAAATGTATGTTTTGTAGTCATACATATAGAGAGAGAGACAGATATGAAATGAAATAATATAAGAGTGTTTTTACCATTAAAATTTCTTAATATAAATTAATTTTATATTTGTAAAACATGTTTTAATAATTGAAAAAATATAAAAGAAATTTTCTAGTGTGTATGAAAAGAGTGAAATAAAATTACTCTACTCTTGATTATGTGACAAAGATGGATGTAGTCGAAGTATAGTTATATTAGCTAAATCAATTGCTAATATACTAATCTATCGTCTTCCTTTAAAATTTACTTAGTGGTCAAATTATAAAAGAGGATATGAGAGGTGTTTTATATTTTAAGTATGACTATAATTTAAATAGTTATCCTTTAATTGGCTATTTAATTGGCTATTTCTGTAATTCCCTCAAAACTAATACGAGTATTGGACAACATAGGCCCAAATTGAAACAAAATGAGCTTTATTACATTTCATGAGTAAAAAACATAAATAAATATACACGTTTTATACTCTTTATTACTAATTATATAACATTTTTTTATCTTTTAATATATATCAAAAAACTCATAATAAAATCTATTAAACAGGAACAAAACGAAAAAAAAAATCTTACATTGAATATTCCATTATCCACAATTTCACTTTTTTCTCATAATCAATTTTTTTAACAGATTTCTTAATTAACAAATCCCTTCGATCTCTCCAAATTGGTTGGCAACTATATATATCTATATTC
This sequence comes from Withania somnifera, assembly GCA_039654485.1. NCBI lineage: Eukaryota > Viridiplantae > Streptophyta > Magnoliopsida > Solanales > Solanaceae > Withania > Withania somnifera. Next base: position 8,524,219 of record JBDJHY010000008.1, on the reverse strand, counting down.
ACTATCGAGTATATACATTTTGAGAATATAATAGTATAACTCATATTTAAAGATATATGAATAATAATTCATTTAATATCTCTATATAAATTATGCTATTATGCTTTTAAGATGTATAATATATTTTTTATTAGCATATACTTAAATGTGATTAGCATATACTTAAATACTTCAATATACACATTGAATAAATGTGTCTAAAAATAGATTAGTAATAGGAATAGTTCCTTATTTGAAATAGTTTTTATTATAATATAAAAAGTTATTTAAAAAGATAAAATCTGATATAATTTGTAATTATATTGGTATATGTGTAATTATTCAAAAGTTATGGTATAATCTGTAATAAAGAATTTAAAATATATTTGTAGCGTTTCTTACATTTCATTTGGGTCAATTGTTCTAAGGTCCAAATTCTACATGTTGCTCTTATTTATACATATTTGACTGATGATCGATGAGAATATGCATCACATAAGTGTTTTTTTTTTTAATTATAACGGTCCCCTCGTGGAATTAAATATAATATTAAATTTATTATAATATAATGAAGTTATTCATATTATTTATTTCTTTCTTAACGTACGTGCCAAGTCAACAGTGGACATGTATTATTGGATGGATAGATGGATGGAGTACAAAAAATAAAAAGAGAAGAGGGGTAGAGCAAAAGTTTATTGACTAAACTTAACAAACTGTGCAAATAATTATTTATACTTGTTTGGTTGCTGATCGATGAAAATATGTATCACATAAGATCAGCTTTCTATTTTTTTAACTATAAATTGTCATAAAAAATAAAATATAATCATTAAATTTATTATATTCAAAGAATATTATAAAAAAGCTCCCCTTATTATTTATTATTTTCTTAAAGTGTAAATCAAATCAATAATGAACAAGTTGTGTTGGATGGAGGGAGTACTAAAGAAAGAAGAGTTGACTGTAATCAATTACAAATTTATGCCTGTAATCCGGGCCGGTCCGGGTCAGTCCGGACCAGTTGGTCCATGGCCCGGCCGTGCTCGGGTCCGGTCCGGTCCCCCCCAATCCGGGCCGAGCTGAAATGGGCCG
>JBDJHY010000008.1:8487332-8507927 GCA_039654485.1 Withania somnifera | reverse complement strand
CACATGGTACAAGAATATTGATCATAATTTTTTAAGTTTAATTTTAACTTTAACTTATATATGAAATGACTTCAGGAAGTTAAGGTATATATTCTTTAATTTGACATATTAATTTTAATTTCTATTATTTAATGTGTTGATACCTGAAATTATTCTTTATTTGACATAATGACAAGGAAAGTATATGCTAAAGTTGTAATGACCTATCAATTTGTTCTAGAATATTTCATTTTTTATAATAAGCAATAAAATCATCATTTTTTACTAGAGCACTTAGGGAAGGATTAGTTTGAAATTAGAGAAGTTTAATGATGTGCAAATGTAAAATGACAGTCACAATCAAATACTTCTTTGTCAACTTTGACTCTCTTTTTAATGATGTGCAATGACAATTAGTGCAAATGTAATTACTTGCTCGAAGATATTTAGAATTTAATGTTTATGAATTACAAACATAATTTTAAGTTAATACTATATTAAGTGGTTTTGATAATATTTTAAAAAATCTAGTGAGTTTATCGAAATTCGTAATCTAGCTTCAAATAGATCTGCTTTTATTATCTATTGTACATCGAAATTCTTTTATTTTCGAGCTTGATTCTGGTTAAGAATTAATGAAGAATTTCTATTGGTGATAATTCTATCTGTTACATCACAATATGAGAATTATTTATTATATTTTTCACTCGATATTATCAGTTTTAAAACCTTACTAATCTCTGCGTGAGAAAATTCTACCTACTTTGAGTGATAAGTGGTAATACACGACCCTTATTAATTCATTGTCGAGGTTAAAATTCGAGACCCTTGATTATATATATATATAAAGAAACTTTGTGTGAATTCAAACTTCTTAGGCTTTTATCCCAAGGAAGAGGAAAATGAAAAAAATCATCTTCAATAATCATATTACTTAATTGAGCAGGTTAAGATTTTCTTGGAGGCTGCTAATTACTAGTCCATTTAAATAATTTTTTAAGATTGGAGAATTTTTCAAATGTTTGATATAACTTATACCTGTACATATTATTTGATTAATTAAGTTAATTAATCTGATTTATGCTTTTCACACGTACTGGTTCTTTATTTTTTTTCCAAATCACTTACCTAATTCTGCTTTACTAGAAAGGCTGAATGAGTAATTAAGGTTAATTTTTTTGTTTTGTTTAATCATTCCATCCACGAATATTGAATGAGAAATTAAGGTTATTACTTATTACCCCTTTCATTTCAAGGCTCGAACTGATGATTTCTATCACGTCAGGGTGACACTTTACCATTGAGTAATATTATTTTTTCCCCTCCTTATTGAGAAATAGAACTGACTAATCTTAAGTCAAAGGGTCGAGAAATTCAACGTCACTATTCTTGAATAATTTGGAGACGAACCTTCTTTTTGCACTATTAAGAATATATGGAAATAGTGTTCAAAATCGAAATCAATGGTCAACTGCCCCTATCGAAAATAGAATGCATAAGTATAAATATACACAATTTTTTCAAAACTGAGACCAAGTATACTAATATTATGAAACAGTGACAATAATAATCAACTAAGTTCAATAAGAGGAGACAACTAATTTCAAATAGGATGATTTGGTAATTAAAAGGGGCATGGATGTCCACTACGGACGTGTGAGAGGCTGGTTATAGATGGTTTCAAGCGAGATAGAGGTAGATCGAAGAAATATTAAAGGAATGTGATTATGAAGGACATGAAACAGTTACAGCTCATCCAAGATATAACCTAGATAGGAAGGCGTGGAGGACACGTATTAGGTAGAATGTTAGTTCCTGTTAGAAGGATGAAGTTAGTTCTTGTTAGTAGCTAGGTTATTTGCTTTTGTTTGTATTCTAGGCTCGGAGTCGTAGTACTTTGCTCGTAGGGTCTTGTTCCTAGAGTTTTGGTGAAGTTTATACATTTTGTAGTAGCGTTACATCGGCTATTATCTGTTTTTTGATAACAATCTCTCTATTTCACCTCCGAGATAGTTGTATTAACCCCGCTTTGTGGGACCACTCATACAACGACATTTCAAGCTCGTGTGGCAATTATAAACGTGTTCCAGCATCAAAGTCAAAAGGTTGAAATTTCCTAGTGTAAAATTTCACATATCAACAACCTCAATGTAAAATTTCTAACCGGTCTTGGATTTATTTTTAATGCAATGATCACAGTTCATTTTATTTTATTTTTAAACATCATGATGTTTAAATTAGCTTGTGCATATTTCTAACTAATTTTACGAAATATCTGTTAGGCTGTCATCTTTCATTAGCAACAAGTGACAGATAACTCTATCTATTAAGATTAACAACTAAAATAGGCGAGAAGAAATCATCACCTAATATTTTTATAACTTGTTTGGCTTGGCTCATTTAAATAATTTTGTTTGTCGAATCTTGTTCACAGTGGTTGAGAGAGTTCTCTCCACACCACATGAGATATGACCAGAAATGAAGTTATACGAGGCAAGATGGTTGTGGCATTCGTGATGTACAAAATGAGAGAAGCGAGGTCGAGATTAGTCATACATGCAAAGAAGAGATGTATGGATGCGCCAGTTAGAAGGTATGAGCGCATCTACTTAGTGTCATCGGAAAATGCTGCTTTAAGACAACTTTGAAATAAGGTAAAGTTTAACTAAATCAAACATTTAACAATATACCTAATATAAACTCACAAAGTGATATCTGGAGAAGGTAGCGTAGTAGAAACCTTACCTCTACCTCAAAAGTAGAGTCTTGAGAAATTATTTCTAATAAATACTCGGCTCAAGAAAATTGCATCAAACATTGAAGATATTTTTTACCAGCTCAAAGCCTTATAGCTGATCAAAGACTACTGTAAGTTGCATCTTGAGATCTTTAAATCACTCGTCTTGCGTTTTGCTTTCTCGGACTGGTGAATCAATACTTTGGTCTTAATTATGGTAATTATATGGTTTAATACTATATATGAACAAGAAATTAGAAGTAGATAGATGAATAAGAAATTACACATTCGGTGTAATCACACAAGTGGAATCTGGAGAGAGTAGGATGAATGTGGACCTTAACAACTATCTTTGTGAGGTAGAGAGGGAGTACCCCTCGGCTAAAAATGAACGTCATTGAAGCAGGATTAAGTAGAAACGAAAAGCATGACAAATTATCGTTTACACCTGCACAAAGAGTTTCTGAACCTAAACTTGAGGCACATAGCAGACCTCAGAGTAGTAACTTTAAATCAAACCCTGACCTATCGCCCAAGCCTTACTGTAGCTGCAAGTTAGCATCATACATACAGACCAAGAGTTGCATACAGGCTACACCGAATTAGGGAACTGTTTGAGCCACCATTGTTACATACCAAATATCACTGTTGAAGAATTAGTAATCTGTGTGCTTTGCCAACTCAGCCTACAGTCAAGAAAAGGAACTAAGCATCGTTAGTACGAACGAGCAAAGAAATGTTTCAAGTAAAAATCATTCACTTGTCACCATGCCAAAAATTAAAGTGTGCAAAATTCCGTGCATGCTTTCTTGACCTGGACACTGCTGCCTGTTAGGAAGATTTTTTGACCATCTATAACGCTTCTTTTATCGAGTATTCAACTTTCTAGATAGTAAGTACCAAGTACGTCAAATATATGTAGGAATATTTCCCAGTCGAACCAGAGTACTACTGAAGCAAAAGGGTAATATGCAAAACAACACAAGATGTGGTCCAGTCTTAAACCATGTCAAGAACCTCTCACGATTGAATTATAGCTTAATAGCCACATAGTATTAGTGAACATCTTGAATTCAAAGCCAGAAATGATGCATGAGTTGATGTTAGCAACACACGGTATACAAAGACAAAGTCTATTTGAAACAAGCTAGACTTAAAAAATAAAAGATAACTGTACCTCGAACTGATTCTTCATATGATCAAGTTCATTTATAGCATGGTTATATGCCTGCATAGGTGAGAGACTGGCCTGTTGTTTGAATCTGCAAATCAAACTAAGTATTTGGTCAAATCAATAGCGATCAAAGTGCATATACAGGTAAGGTTGCAGTAAACATGATGGTATCCAACAGACAGATTATGAGCACCTTGTAAAGAGATTTTATAACAAGTGCACAAGAAATACAATAGGAACAATAAAGCAAGATGATATGATTGCTCTAGCAGCATCCGTTCAGGAAATACACCCCTGAACAGGGAGAATATCAATAATTGAATATTGCAAGCCGAAGAAAGATTCTTTTCTTCCTACATCACCAAAGAAAATACAACCTTGGAAACGATAGAAAATTGGCCTTGGTTTCACCTGGACAGCATTACTGGAAGAATGACTGAAGTAAGGTGCAAGATAACCTCTGCAACAGAGGATTTACACCAAGTAACAAATGCTACATGTCCAGCATGAATAAGAAACTATTTTCCATCTATTTCTTCACTATATCATGCAAAAGACATTTGGAACTTAGTTTTGTCCGTTTTCAGGTTTCATGGGTAATGCCCTTCACAAAAGAATGCTTACACAAACTGGGGATTGTGGATGCTGAAAATCCATCAAGAAGATTTGGAAACCAGTTCTTGCCTGCAATTTTGGTGTATTTGAAAAGAGAGGAAGCCCAGATGTTTTAATGGAATTACAACTCCAAGTAACTCTGTTAAAGCAAGGCATCTCTTATATTTTATGCCTCTTTTGCTAGAGTGATTACTTCATGTACATAATAGTGATCAGCTCCTTAGAATTTGTCTAGTAATGCCTTTTAATGGAGCTCACTCTTTTGTACTTTCTGCATCCCCCGGCAGCTATTTGATGAAATTCCCTTACTTCATAAAAGAAAATGAAGCGCTAACAACTCACATAAGTGTCTAACAAGAACAATCGAATAAGATCAACATAACTGCAAGATTAACAACGTAATATATAATCAGCTGACAACTTTTCCCCCATCCCATTAATATGCTTAAATGTTAACGAAAAGTGAAAAACAATACACTGAAATAACATAGGTAGTTAATTCAATAAGGTAACTGCTCTAATCACCCTCTAGCAAGAAACTCAGTTGCATCCATTGCATGGTTTGGCATAGTTTTCCCCAATTTTATATGGTCTATCTGGAATTGATTTGCAGGTTGTCTCTCGTTCAATTCCTATGGACTAGGAAGCAACATAGAGATTTTCCTTTTCCGTTTCCTTCATAGACATCACCAATTTGTAGCTTTACAACTCTTTTACTTATTGTTGTTTATGATAGTAATTTAGAAAGCCAACAAAGACATAATTTTCATTTGGATAAAACCAAGCAACAACCTTAAGTCTTGTCTTGTCACATGCAATGTATGATTTTTTGTAATCTGTTTGGCAGTCATCACAAAAACGAAAGAAAAACATCAGACAGACATACAGATGTACACAGAGATCCACTCAAAATAAATCATTTATATTAACATCCTCTTTTAACTAGTGGTTACAGTCATTGTCAAGACGCAAGATAGCATAAGGAAAGTCTTGAGGCATGCGAAAGCTTCCATGGAAAATGATTCAAAGAACTCTTTTAACAGTCAATAATCTGAGCTTTCTTATTGCTACTCAAGTCTCCGTTTGAAATCAAAATTGGTCCTTTTTGCACAGGAATATCCACCAAAGCAATCATCTATGTGGAAAACCATAAACTAGATACCTGCAGTAAGCAAGCACTAAAAGTGCAATCATATTATTTCCTTTTGGTGCACTAAATTTACCTTCCAATTAAGTACTAAATGCATAACGTGTTTTCCCATTTTCCACAGCTTTTACTTTCCTACCTCATTAATACAGCTTGTCCAACTACTCTTATAAGCAATAAGAGCAGGCCTTTATCTAGTGAATACAAACACATAATTCTCCTATTCAACACTGTTTCCAAATGCTCACAACCCTTTTTTTGTTACTTACACCTATCGAACAGAACTAGCTTGAGTCATGCATCTTTCAATCCTTTATGAGAAGCATAAAAAGCTATGACATTTCCTAGTTGCTACAAGGAACTCCCTAGTGAGGGCTAAAAAAAAAAAAAGGAACAACACCATATAAACTAACCCTGAGCAAGATTTTGTACTGAAGTGGATGAGGCAACTTGTACCCAGCAAACAGAACATTATCATACCTATGTAACTGCCTGTCATTTTCAAAAATCACATTTATATTACCACAAAAAAAAAAAAAAATTATCAGTAGGAAACCTCAAACTAAGCTTCATCTGACAAATAAGATTAACTTTGAGTGACAACTAAACCCTCTGACTCATCCCTAATGTGTCTCGTAGACACTCTAAGCAGACACGACACTAACTTTTAATCTTTTGTAAGTTAAAAGAGTATTCAACTGACACAACAGAGACGAGTCTTGGGGTGCTTACTTGCCAGTTGATACCAAATTTGAGTGTATGTTTATGTATTATCCCGAATAAAAACAACATAAAAATCAGTTCTTGACCAAATAGGTACTCCAAACGACTAAAAAGGCATAATACATAAAGAAACGCTCAAACTTGACACTCACCTAGCAAATAAGACTCTAACTTTGAGTAACAACTAAACACCCTCCAACTCATCCCCAACGTATCTCTCGTGGACACCCGAAGCAGACACAACACATAAATTTTAATCTTTTTATAAGTTAAAAGAGTATTCAAGTGACACAATAGAGACGAGTCGAGTTATCTAGAGGTACATTCTCAAAGTTGTTTCAAGGCTTACTTCCCAGCTAATACCAACAAAAACAACAACAAAATTCAATAAATTTAAACAAAAAAGAGGAGTAAACAGTGTGGGTTTTACATGCGAACAATGTTCCCAATTGTGTGATCCTCTCTTTCAGCAGTGAATGTAGCTTCATTCATAATCTTTGTGTCCCTCTCATATTAAACCCTATAACAACAAACAAAAAAAAAAAAAAAAAAAAAAAAAGGAACGTTAACCCCTGAAAAAAAAAAAAAAAGAGTGTTTAAAAATAGTCACATATTTGCACAAAAAAAAAAAAAAAAAAGAACATCAACCCATGAAAGAAAAAGCAAAGGTTCTGTAAAACTAACAAGAAAAGGCAGTACTTTTTGACACCCTCTGGGACGACGAATCGTTCGTAACGATCTGGAGCATTCATCTTTCTTCTTCTTCTTTTTGCTTTTTAATGGCTATTTGGTAGTAATATATTGGCATTTTGTTATTTTTGTTGTTGGGCTCTGGAGAGGAATGTGGACTTATAATGCCCAATGGGCCCAAACCAATAATTGGGTTAATCCAATTAGATTAGAGGAAACTTAGGTAAATGTACCCTTCCGCCATCTAATTTATAAATATAGCCGAAGTATATACTACTGATACATTTTAATTATATATATATAAGAGTATATTTATTACTTTCTTCGTTTTGATTTGCTTATCTTATTTCTCTTTTGAGTTTGTTTTAAAAAAAAAATGTTAATATCTATTTTCTTTTTTGGCTGCTCTTTAATTCCGACTTTCGATATTGCATAATAAGCATTGATCATAAAGAAGGCCATGTATACCTAGCTAGATCTTTTATTCTCTATTTTATATTGGAACTCATCAAAAGGCAAAACATAGAAACTTTTGTAGTTGCCAAAATGGATTCCATAATTCAATTTAAACATGATAATTATTGATCATAACAACTTGACAAAGTGCAAATTTACTATGCATTTCTACATGGTTAATTTTAATATAATCATGTCAAAAATAATTTTTTATATCACCTCGTCATTTTACTTATCGTGTAGGCTCATAGCAAATAACTAGTCTTATTTTTTAAATTACGAAAGAAACTTTGTTGACAAACATAGTTTATGCATCGCTAAACTAGAGACTTATCGAGCAATTGACAAACTCACACCGTTCATTTCAAATAGGATTTTTCCCCTGAATACACTTTCTTTTCCTCTTCTCATTTTTACTTATGTAGGATTTTTGAGTTATCTGCTAGAACTCTTACCTATATCTTACCATTTCTTTGAAAATATCCGCTCATAGCACGATAAAATATTCAGTAATAGCACGAGTGCTTTTTTGAATGACTCAATATAAAAGACAAAATACCCATAAATATCCTTCAAAAAATAATTTCACAGTGCAAAAAATTCTTTACATTATTGCTACTTATAAATTAAATGAATAAAACTAAATCACAACATAGATACAATATATCCCATAAGAAACATCAGAGATTATGCTAATCATATTAGGCATGTAGTAATACAGTAATTCAACTGTTACTTGTTGACTTTTTAGTTTATCAAAAAAGCCACTTACATTAATGTGGGGTTAAATTCTAATTATATACCATAATACAGACATAACATTTGCTTAAAGTGATAAATATTTCTCCATGTTTAATTAGAAGACTCGACTTCGAGTCTTAGGTATAAAATTATCTTTTATTAAAAGCGTTTTATCTTCTAAAATAAAAAAATTTTAACACGAATTCAAATTAATAAAATCACAAAATAAATATTGAATACCAGATAAAATTTTCCTAAAAAATTAGCAAAAAGGCCAATCATTTATTTGTCTAATATGGCAATCCCACTTATTTTTGCCTCATTTGGTGGAGTTCCCATTTCTAAATTAATTAAGTTAAATTAACATGAATAGTAATTACATGATCCCTAGATACACCCACTATATAAACAATGTAAGGAATTTCATACACCACACAACAAATTATCTTCAAATATCCTCTAGTTCTTCTTGTCTTTAGCCAGGTATGTCTAAATTATTTCACAGCATTATTAAACTTTAAATATCTATCCTTTAACATTGACGGAGGTAGAAATTTAATAAAAAAAATGTATTTTTTTTAAATTCTTTTAAGAATGTTCAAAATTAAATATAGATTCATAATAACTAGTATTTAACCTCTATATTCCACGTAATATTTCGAGTACGAGCGTATACCTAAACACCTTTCATTGATGATGGCTCCACCGTTCTCCTTTAGTACTCCTTGTTGTTTTTAATAAGAAGGGGATTCTTATACTTAAACTAACATGAAGAGATTAATTATATTATTTATTTATTTTTTGAGTTGTTCTATAACGAAGAACTAATCAAATTATCAATATATTTATTCAATGTTTTTTTTCTTAGCCAATGTATTGATGATCTATAAGCAGTGGCCGGAGCCACCCTCGATGCTTTGTCAGAATATTATGTGGAGTATAAAGGTTAAATATTAGCTATTATAAGTATTTTTTTTGTTTTCCATAGTGTCTGCTACCTACGTTGGAGTCCAACTAATTTGCGCGGAGAAGTCCCTCTTTGGGGGTAATTAAACACTTCATAATAAAAGGGTACTTCATACTCAGGAAAACTCAAATTTGAGACCTATAGTTAAGGATAACAGAGTACTTACTACTCCAGGATAACCCTTATTCGTATTTTAGGTATATATTTAACTGTGAACACCCTTAACATAACTAAAAAAAATTACATACCTTTCACTAAATTTCTGACTCCGCCAGTGTACATAAAGCCTTAGGGTGTGCTTGTTATGAAGGAAAACGCTTCCTCCATACTAGATACACACCCTTAGTTATTCTTTTTGTTCGTTTGAAAGTCATCAAGAATCATGTTCTTATATTTCATAACTAAGAAAGCATGCATCAATATGTATTATATATACACATTTCTAGTTGCATATTCAATGGCTAAACTCATCATTCTTGATTTACAGGCCAGGGACAGAACAAAAATTATGAGGTTTATTGTGGTTGCTGTTTTAGTCATGTTGGTGATGACGACTACTTCTAACATTGCTACGAGCAGGAACCTTATTGAGAATAACAAAGACGATAGTAATGATTTTGGGCAGGAAGGAAGTAGAAATGTGAATAATCACCATTATATACCTAGACAAGACTTCAACAATGGCGATGGAGGCGCTGTTCCTAAAGGATCGAAGACATGATCATACAAACTGAATTCTGTTGAACTCGTAACTAATTTAAAATCTTGCATGGTATTATATACAAGATAAGTGTGGTACGTACAAAGAAATTAAATAATATTACTAGTAAACCTTCATGGTTGTACGTAGTTATAACTACGTAGTAAATATGGTACGTATTATTGTCTTAATGTTGGCTGTAGTGGAAAGTATTGTATAAGTTTTATGTTGAAGCTTTGTCTGTAAATTAGTTGTAACAGTAAAAAAAAATCATGTCTATTTATGTTTTTTTTTTTCTCTTTACAAATAAAAACAAGGTTGGGGTCTTTCATATATAATAAATAACGTATTTAGTGCCCCTTTTTGTAATATATAGCAAGAGTTTTTTTCGAAACGTAGCTAAATACATTGTATTTGCGCGTATTATACAGTATTCATTTGCATGCATACAATATCTCATCCTAACTAAAGTACCACAAATACAATATCTGATTGTAACTGTATGTATATGTATGTGTGGCCAGTGGCGGAGCCATAATTTGGTGAACGAAATGCAAATTTTCTTCTCAGTTGTATTAAGAGTGTACAATATCAAATATACACTCATCATAGCTAACATTTAACCTCTGTATACCACATAAATTTCCAACAAGGTTGTGTGCATTGAATCACTCTTTTCCTAAGGTGGCTCCGCCCATAATCATCTACTATCCATTAATTTTCTCAAAAAGTATTCCCTTACACTAAGCTTGATACACTCTGATGAAAAATCGAAATTGGGTTGTCCATTGGGCCAAAAATCCTTTCATGAACTACTCACCATTGAGCTGAATGCATTTTGATGTTTCTCACTTAGGGTTCGGTATTGTAAGGTCCGTTAAAAAGAAAAATGTGTTGGGATTTTCTTCTTAAAGAATAATCGAAGTAGTTGTCGATTCAATTAATTATAACTGAAAATATAATCGGCGAATGTCTAATTTATGTATACCAGATAGAAAAAAACAAACAATAGATTCAACTGCACTCTAGATTTATGATTATGAAGAGATTGTTTCATATCAACGATGAGACATGTTTGATATTTCCTAAATAGGGTCCAAGTCGGACCGAACTCTTTATCAGATCATGATTCCTTTAAAATTATGAAGTAAGAGATTTTAAATTATGAAATAAGCTATAATCGTATCAAATATCTAACAAATTTAAATAAACTTTTTAAATATTTATAAATCGTTAAAATTATTCAACAAGACACTTGAAAATTGAAAGGATAAATACACACCTATCTCAAATGTCTCTTTCCTATAGATGATTGATTGTGGGAGACAGGTAGATATAATAATGCATTTAGGCAAAATCCCATAAAGAAGCAACAGAAAAATTCTATCATTGCTTGATGTGCATAAAGGACTAAATTAAAGTGGAGACTCAAAAAAAAAATAAAAAAAAATAAAATCCAAAACGTGGCTAAATTTGATTATCATTCTAGAAGAGAAAAGAATTTCTTGCTCTAGTAGTCGTAGTATTGCTTTAAAAAAATTATTATTTTAGTTTAATTACTATTTATTATTTTTAGTACTTCAATAATTATAATATCTCTTGTTATAGTAATTGTTTCATTTTTAGTAGGTGTCGTCATTTTTTTTTTCCAATTATTTTATAATGCTTTCAATTAAATTGGCGATGTATCGCAAATAAGCTCTCTACCTCATAGGAGTAAAGTAGGCCACAAAAATCCTGTCTAATGGAGAAACAGCCAGAGAGGCACACATTACTCTTCTCGTACCGTTATTGTAAAATTACATTGTGTATATATTGTTGTTTGATAGCCTCTTTAGGACCTAAATACACATAAAAAAGTTCTACATTTAAAAATAAAGCACTTCATAATAAAAACGAATTTATATTAAAAGCCTAAATCTAAATTTTTTAATTAAAAATAAAATAATATTTATCACCTCCTTCCATTTCTTTCTAATGTTACATACAGGTGTATACAGAATCCTAATAACACCACTTTTTCAAGAAAGTAGTTTTGTAATTTTATGAGTTTGTACATTGACCATCCAAAATTGTGTGGTTGTCAATTTGGTATTATAAGAGCATTTAGATATATATTGATTTGTTCTAAAGGTGCCCCACATTGATTTGATTCGTTAGAGTTACGTAATTCATAATCTATATTCTACGAATGGTCATTGTGACTGTAAAATCAATTAACTTGACCCTTTATTGTATAATATGAGTATATATATATATATATATATAAATAGATAGATAAATTTTGATGACCTTGAGGTCAAATTCATGTGACTCGTTTCTTTCACATGAGGTATTTTAAAATGTATTTTTTACACATTATTCTTATGTTTTTATTAATATTTTATAACACGTATACGTCGGTTTCCAATAGGATTGTGACATGTGTTATTAGTAGTGTTAAAAGGGAAAAAAATAATAGAAGTTATAACTATATAAACCCATCTTCTAAACAAAATTTCAAACTAAAATAATAGGGTTCTTTGGTTATGTTGAGTTAGAGAATTTTTAATTTTATTTTCTATTTAATGTTTTGTGTTTATATTAAGGTCTTCTTAAATTTGAACTTGCGTTGCATAATTATATTTTGATGATAAATTTCAAACCGCTATTTAATAAAAATAATTATATACTTTAAATTTACAGACGATATATGTGATTCAAGTCGAGGATGGTCCAGTTGCACCATGAAATAGAATAGAAGAAGCAATTGACTATTTCATGCATGTTCCACTTGGCCGATAAATTTTTAATTAATAATGAAAGAAAACTGACTAGTCTTGTGAAAAGTAATTACTTAAGTCTCAAACAATTTTGCTTGAAGTTTGGTGTAATTTGTGTAAGCCAATTTAAAATATTTTTATTAAAATTGTGAAGTTGACAAATCAAATTCTTATCGGACTCGAATCTCTTTATATATGGAATTGCCTTTATTAGAAAATATTTTACCTCTCAACATGAACTTCTCGTCATGAATTCTAATTTAGTCGGGTTCCAATATACATCAAATACCGTGTGGGCAACCAAAATAAAGCTACTAAAGGATATTTTTGTACCCAAAAAAAATAGACAAACATATAGTAATTGCTGTATTTTCAAAGAATATCTTTTGGCCATCCCAGAGTGTGTTTGTATGGAGAATTTTTTTTTAACTTCTTTATTTTCGATTGGTTAAAATATTTTTTCATAAAAATATAAATAACTTAAAATGAGGAAAATTACTTCAATAATAAAAATAGGGATAACAAATTCCTCAAAAAATATTTCATAATGATCGTATTCTCCTTTATTCAGTATAAAACACATCTCATCGTCACTCCCATCGGATTGCCCCCACTTGCCCTTGATTATCCCCACCTCCTACTGTGTTTATTTAAATTATAGATAAATATTTAAAAATAATATTTTTAATTACGTACTTATATTATATGAAAAATACTCTCTTGTTTTTCTAAATAAAAATATTTTTTTTATTTAGCACACCCCAAATCACATCAGTCACATTACAATGATTTAAGTAAATCGTAAGAACTGTTTAGTGGGACGCAAACACAGAAAGCTACATATCAAATCTCATGTGCAATTATGTAAAGTAGGATTACTATTATTATCATAAAATAATATTTCTTTTGTCCTATTTTATACTACGTTATTTAACTTAATCATGTTATTTGAGAAAAAAATACTTTCAAAACTTAAGGATTACAAGAAAATAAATAGATTAGAGACGGATTTAATTTTGTAACTGAACAATAAAAATTTCATGCTAATTTTATTTATCGATGAATTATTAGAAAGTTCAATTAGCATAAAGCTTTTTAGCGACGAATTAATTAGAAATTACCAATGAATTTTATAGTTAATCTCATATTTTCTATTAATGATGATTTTAATTGATCTTTAGATATTTGTATAACTAAAACTTATTTCATTAAAGATAAACGAAGAATTTTAAAGTTAAATTATTTCAAATTTTAGTAAAATGACATTCTTTTAACAAATCACTAAATTAAATGTTACGATTAGGAATCGGAACCTTAGGTTCGATATTAATTACGTATATTTCTCAACCAAGCTCATCGCCTTAACCTTATCAAAAGAAATTTATATTTTTATGTAGTTTGCAAAACCATTACTTACATTTTAGTGAATTTATTTGAAGCACACTCAAGAAATAAGGATTACAAATTCTTTTTTGTTTACCAAAAGCAATAATAAAAATAAAAATAATGTAACAATAACAATAATGACAATAATAAAAAAAACTTGATATATTTCTATAAAGTCGAGCCTGGATAGAATAAAATATACACGATAAGTATAACTAACTCAGATATTAAATAGAAACGTTTTTTTATAGACAAATAATATCATAATAATAATAATAAATAATTTTTTTATATTTCCTTAATAATAAACTAATTCATAACTAGAGAAAGAAAAAGTGATTGAAGTGTTAGGAGGTTAGGGCACCAATTGGTAGGGTTTCTGGTTGTGACGTGAAAATAATAACGTCATTTGTTCCAGTTGTCAGTACCCTAACAGTGTTTCATAATTGTTCCTTTTGCACTTTTTTTTTTCTCACTTTTATTAGTTTTTTAAAAAAATTGAGGGTTAGTTTGGTTGTTTTTTTCTTAAAATAAATAAATAAATATAGTTATAATAAAAGCAACGCATGAATTATTATTATATAAAAATTATATATAATTAGTATGAAGATTATTGTGGAGAGATTATTTAAATAATATATAGATCGTCAATATATATAGTGTAGTATTTTATGTAGGGTTTAGTAAGGATGTAATAGAAGAACAAGATATAATACTAAGTTCTTATGTCAAGCAAGCTTAATAATGTGATTATATTCATATAAAAATGTTACGAAAAACTCAATGATAAGAAGTAGCATCGACTAACTTCGTGCCAGTAGCTGTAATAAGACGGAGGAGGGGGACGGAGGGAAAGCAAGTATTCTTCAGAATAACTGGACGTAAAAGATGTACGTAGAATTTATTCTAATTTTTACAAGATAGGGTGATTATTTCTAATAAATTCTTAACTTAATGAAAATATTTATGTTTTTCATAATTAATAAATTTGAAAGAAATTCCAGAAAAATACTAAAAAGTCTTTTTTTAAAAAAAATATGTCACATAAAATATAGAGTCGAGATATTTTTTAAAGTGAACAGTATAAATAGGAACATTTTTGTAATTTAGCGATAATGAGGGCAAATTTATACCACAAGATACAAGTAATAAAGTAGGTTCCAATTAAAATAATTCGATAATGGGAACAAATAAATAATTGATCCTACAGCATTCGTTTGCCAAAGCTAAAACAAACAAAAATTTAACGTGATATTTTGTTCTTGTATTTTTTTTAAAATGATTTTTTATCCTAAGTCGAGGGTTTATTGAAAATAATCTTTCTATTTTCGTTTTGAAATAATAGTATGCATTTCATATACTATATCCTCTCTAAATTTTATTTTTCTGAAAATATATTAGATATATTATTATTGTTGTTATTGCATTTATCGAATATAACAAAACTTAAAACTGCCTTACACGATGACATTATGAAGGAAAGAGAGTCATTATTTGTGTTACATTTTTGGATCAAAAGAGGATTTTCTCTTATGTCTCAAATTGTAGTCAATCCGGAGAAAGTAAGAAAATTATTGCGTACGCCTCGCCCCTCATTCACCCTTTGTTATTATATAATAAAAGGTATTAATATATTATTGCTATTGTTTTATTTTTTTTATTATATTTTATATGATATCTTAATTATTTTATTTCTTTTTTTCCCACAAATTTTAATATATATCGAGAATTTATCAAGACTAATGTCTCTAAGAACATAAAATAAAATTAAGTTTATATACCCTACCAAAACTCACTTTTAACATTATACGAAATATATTATTAAACGGAGTTAACTTCCATTAGTACTCAAAATTAACTTCTTCACTTTCATTATAAATTATGACATGCTTAGTTTTGTTATAATTAATTTTATTTGTTTATTTTGGTCTCTTTTTTATTAATTAAAATGAGCTATTTTGGCTCAGACTTCAATTTATAATCAAAATTTTTATAGCAATCTCATTTTTTTATATATATGGACTCTAATTTAAAGCAAAAAAAGCAGAAAAAATTAAACTTTTTCATATTTTAAAATTTATCGTATTTTTAAAATATATATATATATAAAATAAAAACAAATAAAATATAAAAAGTAAAAAATACACACAAATTAGATTCACTCAAAAAAGATACAAGTGGAGTATACTTGAGGAGGCAGCTAACTCAACTGTATGAAAGGAAAGAAATGACTGTTTACTTTACATAAGCTTTTACAAAAATTCACACAGCTTATAAACCAATAAATAATTAGTGGCTGGGCATTAATTTTAATTCAAAAAAAATAAAAATCAATGGAATTAAACCTTTTTAATTTCAATTAAAAAATAGCTTCCTTATCATGTTTTTGAATTGTGCATATTATTCCATTAATGAAGTACTAATACTGGTTTGTTTACTTTCTTTGCAGATTCAATATCTACATTGAAGACGAGGGCTTTAACTTGTTCGATGTTTTGAGATTAAACTACACTGAAGAGAATTTTTATTATCGGTTTTGTGATGTATGAGTCTTTTATTATTGTAAATCTGGGTGTATGAATCTTTTATTGTTGGTAATTTATTGGTGACTTGATATTAACGTCTGGCATATGAATCACTAATCGTATTGTGTTATCTATTTGTTTATTTTGAGTGCTTTTCGAGTTTAATATCTGAATTGATAAATTATAATTTATAATCCATAACCGGTCTAATATTTTAAAACTAAAATCAAAAAATTAAATCAAATAAAATTTATTTGAGTTTAAATTAATTTTTTTTTTACCAAAATAAAAAATTAAAATTAAAATTTAAAAATCAAACTGACCCTTATTAATAACACATTGAAAACATCATCAGTAAGCATTTAGAATTCATTTTCATTTAAGGAAGGCAGAAGACAATAATAACGTAAGAGCATAGGCCTAATGATTGCGTCACCTGTGAGATTTAATTTAATAGCTCTATCTTTGGAGAGTAGTGTACCCTTTTTTCACTAAAAATAATAATAAAAGAAATGAAAACATGATAAAAGCACTCAAATAATTATAATAAAATAATATAATAATTAAAATATAAAAATACTAACAAATTATATTAGAAGGACAAAAAATTATAAGAATAATATTAAATCCCCAACCTTAATCCATAACTTCAACTACCTTCTATTCAAAATACGTCTCTTTCACAAACTGAAATTGTGTGACGTTCTATTTTAATATGGTATTTACTATAATAATAATAATAATTTATTTAGTATATTTTTATAAATAATTATTAGGTAGTAAAAAAGTATATACCTCTACTTTGAAAGTGTGGTATAAAGGTTATTTTTGAAAATTCTTTTAACTAAAAATAAAATAATTTTAAAAAAACATAAAAAAAAATAACAAAAATAAAACAATTGCAGAACCCGAAACAATAAATATTACCAGAAACAAAATACTATAAGCAAAGTACTACAACTCTTCGGAGAGAAAACAAGCAAATCAATCCTAACTATTAGCGAGAATTAACAATATCCTACTAACATTTTATTCAAATATATATAATCTCCATACTTTCTTATTTAGGATTATATTTTCGATAAGCTATAATTGTTTTATATCATGTATAATATTATTC
Organism: Withania somnifera; assembly: GCA_039654485.1. NCBI lineage: Eukaryota > Viridiplantae > Streptophyta > Magnoliopsida > Solanales > Solanaceae > Withania > Withania somnifera. The sequence continues at coordinate 8,490,205 of JBDJHY010000008.1, read as the reverse complement.
CCTCTCTTTAATATTTCTTTAATTTATTTATTTACTTCTAGCTCACTTGAATTTATCTATAAATAATTTCTCATATTTTTATATTGAGTCATTTACGTTCCTTCTAATCACATATCGAACTATCTCAATCTCGACTCATACAATTAATTTTTGTCTTGTTCTTTATTTCTTCTTTTACAAGTCCACACACTATTCTTTTAGTGGGAAAATCGTAGAGATCTTTTGGTTCAGTGCAGAAGCCATATTAACAATTACCAATAAAATAAAAAGCTGCTAATTCTCATTCTTCACAGAGAAAAAAGCCGGCAAATTTACCAATTCTAGATAAGTGGTAGATGATGATATCATCACTTGTATTAATCACTCAAATTTCCCTAACCGTTGGATCAAGATAATCATACGGTTGATATGTAATATGGACTAAAGGTGAAGAAATCGAGAAAGAGTGTGTACGTAAGAGGAGATTTAATATTCTTTTAGGGGGTTGTGTGAAGTTATTATTATTAAAAGTAAAGAAAAGAAGGAATGACTAGGAACAGAAAGAAAAGATGGGAAATTGTCAGTTTCTTGGTTACTGAGTTACTAATTTCACTACAATCTAAAAGGCTATTACTATCACAATCAAAAAAATCAGGATAAATATTTTTTAGCATATAAATATCTGATTTTAATATATACTAAGAATTGTGATATATTTATATTCATAGATTGTGAGTGAGTTTTATGCTTATAAATATATTATAAAATATTATTCTAAAAAATTAATAATATAAAAAATAATTAATTTTTAAAATAATGTATTTTATGTTGTTTTACCCATATTTGTATTCAAGGATTTTGAATTTAAACTTGTAAGATTTTAAGATTTTTTTAATGTGGTATGTGTTCATAATATATGTTGTTTTATATATTTATTTAAAGTGGAAAGAGTTTGATATAATCAGCATTTTTTATAGGAGTCTGCTTAATGTTTGTGTTTATTATATAATGTGTGAATAACTAAAGAAAAATAAAAAATTCAAAAGTGAAGAAGAGTTTGATACATCTGATATATTCTAAGATTTTCTGTATCTATGAAATATATTGTTTTACATATGAATTTATGATATAAACATTGAATTGCTCAAAAATAATTGAAGAAAAACTACTTGTTTTACATGAACTACTTGTTTTACATGTGTATCTATAAATATCTATAAAACAAGGTGATGAAATAGCTTGACGGATCGTTTGATTTGAATACAAATTATGATCGAATAAATTATGTTATATTAATTATGACGAGATTCGTTATTTGGGGATTAATTATAGTAATATGACTTCTTATTGAGACTATTTGGTTTGTTTTATTAAAAATGATATATATTAAATGATTTTTAAAAATAAATTATTTGTTTACAACTATACCTTTCATCTTATTTGAAAGAATTAGAAAAGTTATGTAAAAAAAAATAAAAAATTAAAAGAGTGTTTTTGCCATTTTAACTATAAATTAATCCAAAATTATAATAACTTATTTAATATTAAATATTAATCCTGTAATAAGTCATCTTATATTTTATAATTAGACAAGGAACTGACGGATACCAAAAGCTTATCACATAACTAGCTTTCTTTATTCATCACACCAAACAGGTCGAGAGGGGAGAAGGAAGAGATGAAGGAGAATGGCGAGAGAAAATAACAACCCAAAAAATCATTTAACAATTATAATTAGACAAAATATATCTATCATTCATTACTATAGTTAAAATTATAGTCCTTTATGAAAATTACTTATTATATTAGCAAAGTATTACATTTGCCCTTCCCTAATGGTAACTCCAAAATCACAACTATTGGGGTTGTTATTCATGATGAGGGTTTGATTTTCAAGATTTTTATTGAATATACGATATGTATATATTTTTTTTTAAGCTGAGAAGTCTATTAAAAATATATTTTTTTTTTATTTTTGAGATAAAGATAACATTTGTATATATTTTATTTTTTTAAAATTTTATTTTATGAGATTATATTAGATATATTATACGTTGTTGTACTTATTTATATTTCCTGTTGAGCATATTTAATTGTATTTTTAACCTTATTTGGGTCATAAAAAAAATATAAAAACTAACAAGTGAGTCATGGTTCCTTAATTTGTTAGAACCGTCAAACTGTCATCATCTATGGCTGATTAAGAAAAAAAATTAGAAAGCAACTGACTTGATTTATTTTTTTTAGTTTTTGATTTTAAAATGTCTGCATATTTCTTAAGAAAATTTTACTCATTCTAACGAAATCAGAAGTATTTTCACTAATTTATACTTATTTGAACAACATAAATTTAATATCTTTTGGTTACATATAAATTCATTTATCTAAAGAATAAATTTTGAAAGAAAACAATAATTACATTTTTGATTATGTGAAACTCTATGTAAACGTTTAGCCATATATTTTAAATATCTTTTTATTTTACTTGAAATTTATAGGGTTGAACTTAAAGATAAAATTGTTTTTGGTTTCTTTTTTTAAATAGATATTTGAAATAATGTTCATATTTGAATTGAATATGCTTTCATATTTGAAAAATAGGTTGTAAATTGTTTTTTCAAAATTTAAATGTAATTTAATATTTTTCATGACCAATAAATATTTTTAAATATAATACTTTTTCTCACAATAAAATGAATAATTTTATGGCTGGTATTTAGGATGGAGAGAGTAGAGTTAATGGCGGAGCCGCCTTCAATGTAAGATGATCAGCTACACATTTTTAATTGAAATTTATGTATAGTATTAAAGTTAAATATTAATTATTATAAATATATATTTAATTTTAAATATCTTAATATAATTAAAAATAGAATTTATATATTATTTATTAA
>JBDJHY010000008.1:8475064-8487232 GCA_039654485.1 Withania somnifera | reverse complement strand
CTACGGAACCATTGAGGCACCTCAAAGGACACCCCAAAAAATAAGGGGTTGATACGTGTTAGGATCAACCCTTTTTTTAAAAAAAAAAAAAGGAGAAGCATTGGAGTTCGATTAATTTATATTCATGCATTGTATGATTTATCTTTGAAAGCAGCGATTTAAATAAGTTTTATTTTTATTTTTATTTTCAAAGCTTATATCCGAATTTATAATTAAAGATAAAAGAATCTCAATCATTCTATTACTAGTCGACGACCCATGTTGGTGTATGATGTACTGATCATAAAGAAGTATAATTATTTTTAGAACAACAACTAGGCAAAGTCCAAATTTGCAATATTGTCAATTTTATATTCCTGCCAAATCGACTTGCATGTATTAAGCGTATGACTAACATTTCTTTTAAGTGAGTTCTTCCTTTCAGGAAATTGGGAAAATAAAATGAATTTTCTTTTTCATATGTTCGAAATAAATTTTTTATATTATCATGTCATTTTATCAATTGTAGGCTCTTCGCAGATAATTAAGGTTATATATTTTAAGAAAGTTTATCTATAGATTTTTTTGGAGTGATTTAATAATATATTTTTTTTTTAACAATATTAACGATGTATATAACCTATACTTATCTAGAAAAGGTTAAATTACAACATGGACACAGATAAATCCTAAAAGAAACATTAGAGATTATACTAGTCATAATTAGGCATGTCGTAATAGAGTAATTTAACTATTACTTATTGACTTTTTGGTTTAACAAAAAATCCACTTAAATTAATGTGGGGTTGAATTCTAATTAATTTTTTTTTTTAAATTTCATCATTTACCATCAAAGGTTCTCAGTTGCGTGATAAGTATTCCTCCATTATTAATCATAAACACATAATCGAGTCCTATATATAAAATCATCTTTAATAGAAAATGTTTTATTTCTTAAAATGAATTTTTTTGAATGAATTCTGATTATTCGAACTTCAAATGAGAATACCAAGTGAGATGAGAAAAAAAAAAAAGTTCCCTCATTTATTTATCTAATATGACAATTCCACTTATTTTTGCCTCATTTGATGGAGTTTCCATTTCTAAATTAGATAAATTAATTTAACATGAAATAGTAATTACATGATCTCTAGCTAAGATTATATTCACGCACTATATATAAACAATGTGGAAAATTTCATATACCTCACAAAAAATTATAATCTTCAAATATCTTCTAGCTATTCTTGTCTTTAGCCAGGTAGGTTAAATTTCATACAGCTTAAGAAATTAATAATACTTTTTTATCTTTTTAATTGTTCTATAACAAAAAATTAATCAAATTATCAGTATATTTATTTCTTTTTCTACATTAATTCCATGAATTGATACAAAATTCTCGATCTTCAATAGACATGTGAATTAAAAGGTGCATTCTTTATGTTCTTTTTCTTAGTCAATGTGTTGATGATCCATTAAGTCTTAGGGTGTGTTTGGTACGAAGGAAAATGTTTCTTCCATACTTGATAGTCATCGATAATCATGATCTTATATTAATTTCTTTACTAAAAAAACATCTATTAACGTTCATAGTTGCATACTTAATGGTTAAACTTATCATTCTCTTAATTTACAGGGCCAGAAAAATTAAAAGAATACGTACATAAATTATGAGGTTCATTGTGGTGGTTATTTTAGCCATGTTGATTATGACGACTACAACTAACTTTGTCACGAGTAAAAACCTAATTGAGAATAACAAAGACGATAAAAATGATCTTTGACAAGAAGGAAGTAAAAATGTGAATAATCACCACTACATACCCAGACAAAACTTCAATAGTGGCTATGGGGGTGACCTATTCACAAAAGATTGAAGACATGATCATACAAACTAAATTTTGACTGTACTTAGTAAATATAAATATATATATATATATATATATAAAATACGTATTAATGCTTATAATAATGTTCTAGATTTTGTTTAATGTTGCATGTAGTGAGAAGTGTTGTGTAATATTTATGATGTATGATCATGTTAACAAATAAAAAGAAGGATGGTATCTTTCATTTACCATCCTCCATATGTAAATAGTGTTGTGTATTTAGCCCTTTTTGTAATATGGAGAGTTTTTTTCGAACGTTGCTAAACAAATTGTATTCGCACATATATATGCAATATCTGCCTAACGTGCATACAATATATACAATATCTGATTGTAACTGTATGCATATATGGTAAGTGGTGGAGCCATAATTTGATGCTAAGGTGTGCAAAATTAGATATGTATTCATAATATATAGCTATTATTTACATTATATAACTTTTCGACAAAGAATATATAGCGAACCATCATTTTTCAAACGTGGTTCCGCCCCTATGTGTGGCTAATGTATTTTGAAATTAGAAGTTGAATATATGTGAATACATCAATTGTACTGTATGTATGGTTAACTGGATTCAATATATCTGTTTCAAACTATACGTGCATGGTGATTTCCAGCAAAGCAACGTCAATTTTCCGGCGGCCAACTGAAACACCGATGAACTTTGGGGACGGCGAATCAGTGAGATTGTATATAAGTGTATATCTACTACAAAAATACATAATCTCACTATATTATATATTCATTTATAAATAATACTACTATAAAAAGTAACAATAAAGTAGAATATGCTACATGTATCCATTAATTTTCTCAAAAAAATCATTTCCTTTCACTAAGATTCTCTGGAAGTACAACAAAGAAAGATATATATGTGTACCACAACAAACTTTAATGAAATACATACATTGTCCATTGGGCCAAAGTCTTCTCATGAACCTAGACTAAATTGTTTGGAAATTTCAAACAAAAGTCTAAATAATTGCATTAAAGGAAGCTATGGCCCAAACGAATTTAAAATTTATATTTAAATATAAAGAACAATATTCAAATATGCAAAACTTCAAATATAACAAAACAAAAAAAAAAGAGATAAAGATAGAAATAATCAAATCCACTGAATACACAATGTGTTCTTTAAGAAAACTATTCTCCTCAGTACCCGAGGTTACGGAATATATCTTCCCAGGATAAGATGATCAACTTCTACAAAATAAAGTTATATTAAATCCTGTAGAACTGCGAACCACTCAATGGTAACAAATCACATTAAATTTTGATTGTAAAAAATGTAGAAAAAAATAATTATTTCAGCAGTAATATCTGAGAAGAAATTAGATATTTATAGTCCTCTAAGCCAGTCAGTCAACGGAGGGACCGGGGCGCTAGGTATTTTCTTTCTTCTGGCTGTAGGTGTGATCAATGCCATTGAGTTTCGGTACTCTAAAATAGTAGTCGGAATTCGCAACACATGGAACCAAAAACTTTGAACAAATCGTATGAGATGAAAATAAAAATTTTCCCACATAACACAGACAATCTTTTCACGAAGAGTGTATATGTTTTTACCAGGAAAACGAACAAACATTGCTAAGTTAGAATAATATCCTTAGATAATTTCAGTTTGAAAGAAACGATAATAAATTTGATTGGTGAATGAATCTGGTCAAAAATAATATTTGGTAAATAATAAATGATATTGCAGTAGTTCGTTTGATATAATTATAAATTTTGTAAATATTTGTGAGAATAATGATTATATGAATAGTTTAGAACAATAATACAAATTATAAATGGTGGAACTCTTTTTGCAAGTTGGTAGGTAAATTTTTACATCTAACAAATCTTAAATCACGATATAAAATCTCAAATCATATTTTTTTTAAGAATATGAGATTTCTATGATTAGTTGTGTAGTTAAAAATCTGAAAATTTAAGCAGACAAACTAACTGAAGAGTGTTCGACATCTACTATATTTATATAAAAAATAATTTTAACCATATATCAATAATTTAATTTTTTATTGAAGAAACTAGTTCGATGAACTTCTTCAATATAATATAGCTCCGCCATTATCATGAGAAGAAATTTTATATCAAGATATTATTTTCATCTCATGATTTAAGTTACAAACTTTATAGTATATATTCAAACACTTATTTAAAGTACATTATCATGTACTAATATGGTAGTTTCATTGGTTCTTTACTCTCCTTTTTTTTTTTTTTTTTTCTTGTACACTACACATAACACTGTTGTTTTACTAGCAAAATCATAGAAATCTTTTGGTTCAGTGCAGAAGCCATAGTAACAATTACCAATAAAATATAAAGCTGCTAATTCTCATTCTTCTCAGAAGAAAAAGGATGTAAATATCTCCCACATTTTTCTTTAAAACTTTTTCCAATTCTAGATAAGTAGTAGATGATGATATCATCACTTGTATTAATCACTCAAATATCCCTAGCCGTCGATCAAAATAATCAAACGGTGGATATGTATTTAAAAGAGGTGTTAACTAACACCCTTTCATCTAAAAATTACATTATGATTAAAAAATTATTTTATATATACATATTATATACTAATTACTTTTTTTAATTTTAATATTCGTTAATAAAAATTCTTGGCTCCGCTATTGAGTGTTACAATTTGCTTTTTTAAAATTAAACAGCTTAAATTTAATTATAAATTAAAAAATAAAATTTATATATTTAAAAGTTACATAAAAAAAATTATAATAAAAATTAAAATTATTTAAATTTTAAAATATGACAACTAAATATAGACGGACAAAATAAGATGGACTATCGATGAAGAAATCTAGAAAAGTTTAGTACGTAAGAGGAGATTTAATATTATTATGGGGGATTGTGTGAAGTTTGTTTATTAAAAGAAAGAAGGAATGACTAGGAACAGAAAGAAAAGATGGGAAATTGTCAGTGTCTAGATTAGAGTGAGTTATTAATTTCACTACTATAATCTAAAAGGCTATTACTATCACTATCAAATTCAGTATAAATATTTTTAATTAGAAATTTTAAATTTAAGCTTTTAAGTATAAATATTTTCTTGTTTAATTATTATAATTAAGAAAAAATTAATTTCTTAAGGACATAATTGAGTGAGTGATTGAGAGATAGAACTTCTACGTGGAAGATTAAAGATCGAATTAAGCTTGCATTTGTCACTTGTTCATCATATTAGGCTTATTTAGTGCGATTTTATATCTTTTGTGTAGTTTGCAAGATATTGCACAATGAACAGATTACCATAAAATACATACCACAAAGTGTTCACTCAAAGAGTAAAGACAAGAGGATGGAAAATCGAATTCAGCCTTCATCTGTCACTTGTTCATCACATTAGGCTTATTTAGTGCGACTTTACATCTCTTATGTAGTTTGCGAGCTATTGCTCAATGAACTGATTACCATAAAGTAGATGCCACAGAATGCTCACTCAAAGAGCAAAGACCGGAGTTCCCCCCACCCCCCAAAGAAAAAGACATATTTTAAAAATATTTTATATAATATGAGACCCAGTTGCTATAGATGTGTTTTTAATTTTTTTTTTAAAAAATTACTTTATTCTAAATTGGAGTTGGAGTTGATGTTTGACCATCATAAAAAGTAAAAACAAGTAAAAAATTATTTTTTCACTTCCACTTTTCTCATAATATTTGAAAACAATTTCAATTTATTTTAATGACCAAACGTAATTATAACTTCAACTCCAATTTTAAAATTTTTTATTTTCATGGTCAAACGGGTAATAAACAATGACGGGTCACCCTTAGTTTAGGGGGTTCGAACCCCCTTCGGAAAAAAATTATACTATTTGTTCATTGTAAAATAACATTTATGTGTATATATTGTAGGTGTCAAATCCCTTTAGGTTATTTTGTGCGTAACTTTTTTTTAAATTTTAAATTCCTTAATGAAAATTATGACTCTATAATTGTTACAAAATAAATCTTCTTCTAGGTTAGGTAGGGCTGAAGAGTGGTAGAAGTGAGAGCAACATGAATGAGATGAAGAGGAGATGTGTTTTCGTGTTCATGCTTGATCAAATGAATAGACATAAAAGTACATATAAACAGTTAATTAAAAGCTCGGAAGATCATTCACATTAACCCGGTTAATCAATAACCACATAAATCAATCAAATCGATGAGTTGGTTACTCAACAATATGATTTTTAGCAAATTCACAATTCCAGAATGATTTCATCTCAGTGATTACGTAAGAATTTGCTATTATCTTGATTAATGGCTCATTAATTAGTTAGTTTATATTTATTTTTTATTTAACTAAGTCATAAGTATATTGATAGATTATATTGCTTGAATTAATAAGAATTAGTTTAATTTTGAAAATAACTGCTCGATAAGTCTTTTTGAGTTAGATATTCGATTTACAAAAATCATACATATATATATGTGCGTTTGGATGAAATATATTAATTTCTAGTTTTCAAATTTTGCAAAAATGTTTCCAGTCCAAATCAATTCATTTCATTTCAATAAAGATTCATTCTGTGACAATATTCGCCGTCAAATCTAACGACGAGTGGACGTTAAAAATCCAAAAAGCTAATACTACTAATAAAATAGAGCCAATTTTAATTTCATGAATCCTAAATTTTAAAATTGTGACGAGTGGTGAAGTCACACAATTTACTTAGAAAATTTAATTTAATTTTAAAAAATCTAATTTTTTTATTTTTAATAAAATAATTTATTTTAAATTATAATTTTTAAAAATATTTATTAAATTAAATATGAGACGACAGAGGACAATAGCAATTATCATTACTATACCCTACCCCCACACCCACTTGACAATCATTGTCCTACTACTACTAGTACTTCCTTTCTCATTTCAACTCTCTAACAACTACTATCTCTTTCTTTTCTCGTCCTCATTAATATATTAACAAAAAGAATTTAATATTGTTGCCGGAAAACTCATCGGAATCTTCCCCGGTGTAGGTAAATATTACCCTCTCCATAATACTTTTTTTTTTTACTCTACTCTTAATTTTATAATAAACTTTTTGTCCCTTCAAAATTACTATTATAAATATTACTCACTACTACACTGTATCAACATGTTAAATTCCTTTTGATGGATTGAATTATTTCAACTTTTAAACTATTATTGTTATTATTTTGCTTTCTAAAGTTTTGAAATGTTTGTAAACAAAAAAATGACACTGTTTAAGCACATTCTTGAAAGTTTGACACCCTATAGCTCATTTTCCACTACCCTATATTTTTTGTACGAGTTTAAGTTATAGATTCGTTAGTAAAAAATTTTTTAAAAAAATCTTAAAGGTAAGTACTAGTTACATGTTAAGCTAAAGAATTTGTTCCTTATGAAAATTAGAGTTTATTGTTTACTTATTTGCAACTTTTTTACTGAAAGTTTCATGTGGTAAATCTTATGAAGTATTAGTGTAGGGTGGTAAAAGAATATTGTTGCTTGTTCTATAAGGTTAATTTGTAGGAAACATTTGCTACAAAATTTAATAGTAAATTATTTGAAATTCAATTTGTAGTATATACTTATATTTTTGTATTAATATTTTTTAGAACTTTTTCAACTATATTTTGTGTCTCATTTATTGTTTCCTATATGTTACTATAATAACTCACATGAGTTTGCCTATTTTTGTGCTATTTTATGTTGTTTTTTTAAATTTCTATTTAGACCTATTGAATTTTTAATTTTTTTTTTTTGTAAAATACCATGCAGGTATTGAGTGAGGTCCGTGAATTTTTGAATTAGTTACTGTTTTTTCAAACTCCATAGACAACGATTGGAAATGAGTGACCAAACATCTGAATTCCATATAGCACAACAAAGTCGAAGAGAAAGGTTGAGGATTATTAATTTAAAAGAGACTGAAAATTTCCGTCATCAGCAATATCATTATAGAAATGTTTCATATGATCCATCACTAGTACTATCATCGTGTGAAATGATTAATTTAGCGACAAATAATAGTAGTACTAATGTTGGTATGATGATGCAACATAGTACTACTAGCTGTGGTTGGAATACCATTGATGTGAAGCCGAATTTTGGTTGTCACGAAATGCAGCATTCATCATCACAACAAGGTGTGATGACTAGTAATATTGAGTTTGGTACACTTGAACAAGTTGTTACTAGCGCTACAACAAGGAATCAAGGATTAGAAACATGTAATATTGGATTGTGGACTGAGAATTATATTGATCAATCGCATGAATTAGGAACAAGTTTGCAATCAGAGGCTCCTAATTCAAGTGCACAAGTATTGGATCTTTCATTGTCATCAGTTCCACAATGGAGAGCGAATATAGTTCAAATGGAAAAGAGGCCGAGTAATGTAGTTGTGCCTGAAAATTTTGGAATTGCACATAGCAGTGCAGTGCCATTGGGTCCATTTACGGGCTATGCAACGATACTTAAGAGCTCGAAATTTCAAAGGCCAGCACAACAATTGTTGGATGAACTTTGTGATCTTGCAGTTGGTTCATCAAATGTGGTTAAATGTTCGAGTTACACGAAGAAAAATCGTGATGGTTTTAGGGTTTCGTGTGATGTTAATGCTGCTGAGTCTTCATCAGGAGGAGGTGGTTGTCTCGGAGATTCGAGTGGGATGAATGAATCCAGTGTTAGTCCTGAGTACTTGCAAAAGAAAGCGAAGCTAATGTTTATGCAGGATGAGGTTTGTTAATTTGTGCTTTATTTAACTTAATTATTCTACTTGACTGTAAGATCTATCAGAAATAGTCTCTCTACCTTCACAAGGTAGGAATAAGGTTACGTACGCACTACCTTTTTCATACCCTACTTGTGGAATTACAAGTTATATGTTGTTGTATAGCTTAAATAACTTTGTTACAAGATTAATATTTAGGCGTACAACCGTAATTTTAGCTTACTATATAGTACAAAAATTTCTAATGTAATGCTGGTGAATCATGAGTTTCTCAAGAGTACTGTTTCTTTTTCTATTTACAGTATACTAGGTGTTTGTTTAGTTATGAAAATTTTTTCACTTTTCGGAAGTCAAAGAACTCCTGAAATTATTTTCGCGAACTTCACTCTATATCACTCACAAATATTCAAAAATAATTGTTATTTATATTCATGTCCAGACACAACTCTAATTTTTAAATATTGCTATCAACTTGAAGACAAATACTAATGTTTTTTCAAATTTCACATTGTCCAAACGCCCACTAGAACACCATGTCTAACAGATATGCAGCTTTTCCCCTTCTGGATAGGTATGTGCAAAACAGACTAGTTTGTTGCTTTGTTGTTGTAGGACATAGTGGAAGTTTTTGAACTTGGTTTCTGTCTTCTTTGCTAGTTGATTTATGATATTTAGCCTTCTCTACGTTCTCCATCATGCATGGACATTATCGAAAAAGAGGACTGTTTGTGTGTACAGTATGATTTTCACTCAAATGATGTTGGTGTTAAGTGATGATCACTTTATTAAAGTTAGAATCTCATCATTTAAAGAACATTGCTTTGAAGTTGTCAATATGGTTGGCAAGCAACATTCTACTGTGGTGTTGCCAACATATGTACTAAAAAATTACGCGTTTTACCTACTGATTTGATGTCGAATTATTGGGATTGAACTTGTTTTTGATGTAATATTATACCAAAACCCAGAAAAAGACGCATTAAAACTATGGTTTATCACTATTTTTATATCACTTGTCACAGTTGAAACTGACTTTAAAATATACTTTATGACAGATTTGTAAAAGGTACAAACAGTATCATCAGCAAATGCAAATGGTCGTTTCTTCTTTTGAATCCGTTGCTGGTCTCAGTGCAGCTACCCCGTACATTTCCTTAGCTCTCAAAACAGTCACGCAACAGTTTAAATCACTGAGGAACGCCATCACGGATCATCTCAAAACCATCAGGCAAGCGTTAGGTGAAGGCTTGCCTTCCCCTGCATTTGGTATGAGCAACAAAGGAGGTGATGGAAATTCATCGAGGTTGAAATTCGTTGAGCAGAAGTTACATAACCAGAGTAGTGGTGGTGGAGCTGGGGTTGCCTTTTTGGAATCTCAACAACATGTCTGGAGGCCTCAGCGTGGCTTACCAGAACGCGCTGTTGCTATTCTTAGAGCTTGGCTTTTCGATCACTTCCTTCACCCGTAAATTTCTCTCCTGCATTTCAACTACTACTCTATATTGTTTTATTGTTCTATGTAATACCGTAACTTTACTTATAGGTATCCTACAAATAGTGATAAGCACATGTTGGCTTCTCAAACTGGCTTAACTAGGAACCAGGTAAAGAGCCTGCATTTTAAAGAACGAAAGCAAAAAGCGCGTTCCTCATTCTAAATTCTTGTCTTTTACATACGCATGAATATATGTGTTCTTTTGCAATACAGGTTTCTAATTGGTTCATCAATGCACGTGTTCGTGTATGGAAACCGATGGTTGAAGAAATTCATATGCTGGAGACTAGAGGAGTAGGATCGGGAGATCAAACCGGTTCCAGTAAAAGAAAATCAGAGATGAACAAGCTCGTAACAGAACGAACCAACCACCTAAATGATGGATCACATAGGAGTAGCAGCAGCAGCATTAGCATATCAAATTGTGGCCAAAACTTGAATAATGTACTCAACATGAGTGGTGTACTAGTGCCAGAAAAGCAAGATGACTGCCAAGGAGGAATAATTGGATCCTCGGAACGATTAGATGAGAGTAGTGATCATCAGGTGTGGAGGATTAATCAAGATAAACGTTCGATGATAGAGTGTCACAATATCCCTGCAGCAGCAACTGTGGACGGATCGTTGATAAGGTTTGTACCTTACGACCAAAGAAATGCACTTGAAATCAGAGGTAGTATCGGACCTGTTTCATTGACATTGGGACTAAGGCAAAATGTCGAGGCTGCTCAACAACAACAGTTGCAACTACACGAACACCATCGACTTAGGCAGCAGTTTGGAGGTCACATGATTCATGACTTTGTAGATTGAATGAGTAGAAGGTGACTTTGTAGCAATGTGGTACTATAAGTTTATGCCAAAAAAGAAAAATGTGGCAACGCTAGTAGTTCAACTTGTAGATTATGTCATTTCTCCAGTTGTTGATGAAACTTTTATATCACTTGCTTAAATAGTACTAGGGTTAATTTCACCATATTTTATATCGTTTTCGTTCACTTTTACTTGTCGCTTTTGAGGTCAACCTGCAATAGTGGCCCAGAACGCTACGCTTCTCTATCTCTCATTCACCATCGAATACTAGCTCATCTAGAAAGAACGCATGAATTTTGATCACTATTTTAAGATGTATTTTTTTTTTATCATAACATCTTTCATATAGTTATTGACCATCTAAATTTAAAGTAACATATCTTAAAATGGTTGGCCAATACCCATGTAGTTTGACCTCGAGAAGCAAAATTATGACAAATAAAAGTGAATGGAAAGAGTAACAAAGTTTTCTAGTGAAGCTTCTCTTGACTGATGAGTATGACTTCTGAGAGACAAGTGAAAGAACCAAATCTATAATATTGTTTGCGTACTTACTAAACACTAGACATAGTAAGAAATTCGTTTATTGTATAGACAATGTTATCATATTAACGATGTCAATTTTATATAGATTTTAATAAATCTCGTGCACTATTTCAGTAATGCCACATAAGAGAGGATGGAACGTGCAAACTAAATCGTACACTTGTCTAATGACCTATTGGTCTTGTGTAATGTCTTGCCGGAAGCGATCCACTTAGAAACAGCATCCCTTGGAGTGATTCATTACTTATTCCTTATGGAAGAATATAAAAAATTGGGATAACATGCACAGTTCAATTATCATTCTCCCACTATTCACTAGGTCGTTCAACGAACAGACTGTAAAAGGTAATTTTCTTTTTATACTTTATTATATGATTGGTAATTATATATTGTACAACATTTAGAACAGTACTATTTCATGTTTTTTTTCCAACTAAGTAGTTCAGTAGATGAAATGAAAACATGATTGCTCTAATTTGGTCCCATCAATAGCAATGCCTAAATTTTTAAATGGTCCATGATGTTTTTACTGTGCCAAAATTATTCCACCTAACTTTTTCCACAAAATTAAAGTCCAGTACTTTAACTTCAATATTAGACGTAAGGGTGGACATTACCGGGATGGATCGGGACGGACCGGTATCGGACCAGAATGGATCGGTACCGGGACGAACCGGACCGGGAAGGGACGGGACGATTTTTTTTTAGTTATATATATTTTTAAATATAT
>JBDJHY010000008.1:8449159-8468674 GCA_039654485.1 Withania somnifera | reverse complement strand
TTAGGAGACTAATAATAATACTTTGTTTGGGTCCTTATTAATGCAACTGCTTTCTTAATAAGCATTTTCTTATTCTTTGAAAATCTCAAAAGTATTGACAATTAAGGGAAATCGATGGACTGTACATCATCAATTTTGCCTTTGTGAAATCAATGAACACTATTCTTTGTAAATATACATAAAAATATAACCCAGCTATTTGCTATAATTTTGGATGATTTTACCACTCGAACACATGTTTTTTAACGAAATATTTTCATCTTTTTTATTTATACTCTTCAAATGCAATTTTGCACTTCAAAAATCGACAGTCTTGAGACATTTAGTATGACTATTGATTCGAGCGTCGAGGCATTTAGACGAGTTTTGGAAGAGTTCTTGAAATTTTAAATGGAATGAAAGTCTTTTTAAGTTTTTTGAAAGTTTTATATGCACTTGGCCCAAAGTTTTTAAATTATTTAATTAGATTCTCTTTTTATTTAATGACAATTGACCAAGTTACTAGACTAAAATATTCTTAATTTTCCACGAATATTACAACAGCCCAAAGACATTGTGAAGAAGATTCAAATTGTATAAATCTCTCAAATTATACTCCGAGTATGAGTTATCGTTGTATTCAAAACGTTTGTCTGTGTGTTCGCATGCACAATAAGTTGGCGATGAAGGAAAATATTGCTCTTTCTATTGGTCACCATTTCGAATAATTCAAGGATATTTTTTTTACTTTTTTTCCATTGTATTATTATTGAGAGTAATAATATAGTAGTTGTTTTGATATATTATTATTCTGATCTCAAAATGATCGACAATAAACAAAGAAAGAACTTGGTTGTACAGTAAATTAGTTTTCTGGTCTAGGTGGTAGGCTGGTAGCCTCTTTTTGGTCTTCGATAGTATACCTGTCCTTGCATATGGTAGTTGCTAGCATCTAGGCAAAGGTGAATGTTTTATCCTTAAATGTGCATGGACTGATGGGAACTATACACAAATCTGTATCCAACCCCAAAGCTCTCCACACAGCAATTGAACCATCCACTATGTTATTTTTGCATGGATTCTGAAAATCATGTTCCTCATCACAACCAGTAGAACAATCACATTCATCCACCACTTTAGCCGTTGTGGTCCTCCCGTCACTATTTGCCCGACTACTTATCATTCTACCACATCTTGAACCATATAGTGGACAATGCCACTATTCTTTCACTGTTATCATGATATTCATCGGGACCACCACCTTCACTGAAGTCATTGAGCGTAAGTTGAGCGTGCGTTGAGGAGGTGACAGGTGGCGAGCAACGGTATATAGGGTGTATACCGTTGCAATGGACTGTGCCATACGGACAACAAGTATTGGTTGGAGTAGGAGAAGGGACGAAAGGAGGGCTATTTTCGCAAATATTGAGGAGGGCTATTTTCGCAAATATTGGTTCCAACGTCAGGGTCATCGTTACATTTTCCGTTTATGCAAATTAACTGACCATCCCAATCGTTCAAGGTGTTACAATGTGCTATTACATTGGGAAATAACGTTACAAGTAGAGATGAAAATGGTGAAAGATAGAGAAAGAAAGGCTAGATTGGTCATGGTGGCTATTTTTGTAATGATTGTGAATGTTACATGAAAAAAAAATGTGTTGATGGGTGAAGCAAACTATCCAAATGGATGAATAAATATAGGGAGAAATGATATTTTGAGTCTTTGATTTCCATCTAGTAGAGTTGTCCAAGTTTCAAATGAACAAACTGAGCTGAATTTAAATATATATTCAAATGTTATTTGAGTTAAAATAAATTGAATTGAAATACGTTAAAAATGGATCATAGTTTCACTCAAGTTTTGATTGTATTTTTTTTTTTAAATCATCTATGAAGTAGGTTGAGTATCATGAGATCTCAGGGTGGATTCAAATTCTAATAGAGAAGAAATACTAACTAGGTGGTTTCTTCCCATTTGTTCTAACCTAGATGAAGACAGTTGCAAGATACACCCGTTCCTTGTATGAGGCAACAAATACTCGGTAAAATTAATCAAAATGTACACAAATTAGTTTGAATTACACAATAGCCAATGGGAGAATCGGTGCACCCAACCACAAAATAAAAAATAAAAAAAAAGTAAAGAAAGAGCTTTCTGTTTGAATTCACTCGATGAATCTCCCTTAAATTTACGTTTTATGCACAATTTCATTGGGATAACTTGGAAAATTAGACTTTTCTGGAAATTCAATGCAATGACTTGATGGGCTAGCAAGTTGATTGACTTGCCAATACCGTTTATGGTGGGATGGTTTGAAATTTATTCAGTTTTAAATTAAGGTTTTGAGTTTAAATTTTTGAGAATGAAAATAATTATATTAGGAGGACTATCTCCAAAATGACGAGCTATGTAATCAGTATGGATCCAAAATGTTCATTAAAGACATTCAAAATATACAAGAAGTCAATAATATACATATAAAAAATAATTTTAATTATATATGTACTATGTAATCTTTCAATAGAGGGGACTCCGGATGAAACCCTTTCTATACCCTAGCTTCCATAATCCGTAAAATCGAATTTAATTAAAATTGAATAAAAATAAAAAGTCAAAACCCAATAAAAATACTTGACACGGAGTGAGAAATAAAAAGAAAAGAATAACTAAAACGCATACAGAAAAAGCTAATGACTACTAGCAACTCATTAGAACTAATTATTTATGTATAATTGATTAATTAATTCACTGAGAATATTTTCTTCTTTTTCCCCTCAAACCTTGAAAAAGATTTTAAAAATAGTTTACCTGTCATCTTATACTGTTTATCAGAAAAAGAAAAGAACTAGATGGAAATATTTTTGTATTAAATTCCTCCCTTGTTAATTAATTATTTTTTCAGGTAATTAACATAAGAAAATGAAGAAATAAAAGTCTGAGAGTAATAAAGGGAAAAAAAATATTTAGAGCACATAGAGATGCTATTCCTAGTACTCTTTTGTTAGGTAGTGGCTGCTGTTAATTTATATATATCCATTATTGACAAACATATTTCTAGATCTTTTCCACCAAAAAAATAATAAAAAAAGAGAAATAGACAAGTCTATTACATAAATCAATGAATAAAATAAGGCTATAAAAGAATGGAGAATTTTAAAATATTTATAACAAAATAATTAGTTTGAAAGAAATATAGTTATGTTTTTCTTATAAAAAAAAATAGCCAAAAATATACTAGCCACAGAAAAAAGGGTTGTATGTATATGTAGTATATATGTAATATATTGATACTGTATAAAAATTATGTAATATATTGCTATTTTATAAACGTATATAGAAATCATATATCTGTTGGTGTGTATATTTATATATATTATCCTACATTATATAACAACAACATATCCGGTATATTTATATAAAAGTGGATTTTGGAGAGGTTTGAGTGTAACGACGTACTATTACCTCAGCGTTGAGATTAGAAAAGTTATTTTCGATAGACCTTCGACAAAAATAATTCTAAAAAAAGAATACAATACAAGAACATGGAACAACAGATCGTAACAAACAACAGATAGCAGCAGAAATAAGACAACAAGCGAAACACTACAACTCTAAACAAAACAAATCTACCACTAACAAGAACGAACTCCACCTTGCTAATCTTCCTATCCTAACAACTATTATTTTAAATAATAGGAGTTATTCATGTCGATTTCTCTAACTAAAAACATGATAGTCCATATGATTGGAATATAAATGAGCTTTATGACTATCTTTTTCTACTGGAATCGAATCTCGCTGCTACTCATTAATAACAAAAATTTACACAAAATATAATTAAGCAAGTGAAAAGTGTGGTTTCCCCAACAGCTTAACGAAAGGGTTACAACTTTAACATAAAAAAAAAAATTTGGAAATCGGAATGGATATATATTAACATATTTTCATTACACATATATTGTAGTCCCTTCGTTTCATTTGAGCAATAAAAAAAATACTATCATATATATAATTTAAATATTGTAAACGGTTAACTATTGAGATTCGAAGAATAAGGCGTTGTATTATTGTAAGTTCTTTGTTCCAAACATTTCCTGAAAGTAGACAACAAATTTTAAATCTTAATGCAGGCATATCTCTACATCATTCGATTCCAGGCCATGAACCAAGTGATAGGAACACTACCCTCATCTGTGTTTAACCCCAAAGCTCTTTACACAGCAAGTGAACCATCAACCACATTATTTTCACAATCATCTACAACCCTTAGCCATTACACTTTTCTTCATTTTATTCATCCTAATACGTATCATTTTACCATAGCGTAGATAATGCGATTACTCTTTGACTGTTTTCGTGATATTTCTCGTCACACTCTGATGGACCACCCCTATCTCCACCTTTACTAAAGTTGTTAGAGGGTAAGTTGGCCTGACATTGAGCCAGTAGACGGAGGAGAAGGAGAACCTCCTCCTCCTCTGCAAGTATTGGTTCCAATGTCAGGGTAATCATTACATTTTCCTCTTATGCATATCAATTGCCCGTCACAATCGTTCCGGGATTTGCACGGGCCGTTGCAACGAGAAATGGAGTTAGAAGAAGAAGGATTTTGCTTCGATTAGTAGATTATTTGTAGTATTATTCTACGGTAGAACCTCCTCCACAAGTACTGGTTCCAATGCCTTATGAACAAGAACCTTTCTACATGTTACTTACGAATCACTATGGCTAACTTACCTACTGACTATTGGGGGATGAAGCTGCTCCTTCCTTGACTAGAGTTCTCACTTTCGGGCTGGATATGAAAAAAATCCTTAATAGAGAGCACTTAACAGGCTCCACCCTGTGCAAATCTAAATTAGTTAGGCTCAAATGTAGATAACGGACACCGGATAGGAAAAAAGAAAAAACCTCTGATAACAAGTCCTTTCTTCTGATAGCGTTTGCAAATATCTAAAGGTCTTACATCCCTCTAAGGGACTAAAGGCTGCAAAAAACTAATGTAGATCATCATGTCATATTACAGAGTCATTGAATTTGAAAACATGTAACAAATTCAGCTTAAAGATCATCTTTCTTTGCATTAACACCAAGAAGTTTAGCTAGCTCCCCGTTTTCATAGGCCTCGACGGTATCTGTATAGTGGATGACATTGTAAGCACACGATTATGACTATCCAAAGACAACAGATTACTAAGATATGCTTTGAGTTAGCTTACCATCTGATCCTCCAATATGCTTTCCGTTGATGAAAACTTGTGGAACAGTACGTCTGCCAACGAGCTCACTAATAGCATCCTGGATGCTCCATCCATCGTCTGACCAAGAGGAAATGCAGAATGTTGACTAAAGATTCTGATTAAAGACATGATCTACTGTTCTAGAACAATCTTTTGCATTCCATTCAAATAGTTACTGCCGTGAACACCCCTCCCCCCCCTCCCAACCCACCCCACCAGGTCCAAACGAAGGGGAAAGTTCTATCCCAGCTCAGCTGCTAAGCCCTTGTGCGTCTTTCACAAATTGGAATAGTTAGTTCGATATATGAAACAGCGAGGTGGATAATTTAAATCATTCCTAAGCTTCAAGGGCTCGGGTTGCTAAGTGAAAATACCAAGTGTAGAACTTTCTTGAGTGAAGAAGTACAAACCTAATCACCTCAACGCTAGCCTATTCATCAGGGAGGCGGAAGACTAATCAATTTAAAGCAAACAAAAGAAAAGCAAGGAAAATAACATAGACATACAGGCAGCTGCAGAAACTTAGTGTAATTAGAGATTGGTTGGAGGGCTAGTATTCTTAACGCCCTTCCTAGAAGGTGGTTATGAAATAGGTTCTCTTTAGGCGTTTTGGTTTTCTTTGTTTGTTAATGGCAAAATTCAGTTGTTACCAAAAAATGGTTGGCTTTTGATAAGAGAGCATTCAACCAGAACTCTATATCTATCTACATTTTAAGTGTAAAAATGAGGTTCCAACAGTCTGCATGTGATAAAATGCATGCTATAACATTGCTCCAACTCTCGCTTCACTGGATATAAGTCCAATTGACTGGAAGTGTTTCGATCCCTTGAAAAAAGATCATAAAAAAAATGTGATCAGGTGGCATGCCTAAAGAGATGTAATCCATTTATCCAACAAGTTAAGGCTATTGATATCTGTAGTAAACAGTTGAGAAAAAAATTAGAAGGTTAGCAGCCATATAAAAGAAATTTGGGGGTGAGATAGGGGCGATGGAAGGATACCTCTCTCATCAAGTTCAATGACATAAGGTTTTTGCTTCAACTCTTTAAATACACCCTTTGCTTTCCTACAGTATCTGCAAAGCAATAGAAATTTGATACAAACAGTTGATATAACATATCAATAAACAGACATAAATAGTGTTTGCATGTCAGGACATAATATATATACTTTTTAAAAGACAGAGAAATCATCAGTCTAGAGCCAACATTTAGGCCAACCACAAGCTCTGAAATTCGATTGATCTTTGAATTTATGTAGAAAAATAATGGAACCATAAACCAGAGAAGTTCAATGATTAACCGCTATGTTTTTAACGTACCATTTTCTTCAAAGACTTGAGAACCTTGACCCCAGATCAATTTTAATAATCTTGCGGAGTATACCAATATCTTTCTCCTGCAAGTCAACCTTGCCTACTTATCGCCCAAGCCTCTGAATATGGATACTATATACTTCTTATGAAAAGCTTGGTATCTCTTTGAATTTTGTTATCCATGATCTTAAAAAGGAAAAATGTATTTCCTAAGGTAAAATCGAGAATACAAAATAGAAGAAAACCCATCCGTTAAAGAAACTCCTTGTTTCTCTACTTGGGGTCTAATGGATTTAAGGATTTTCCGAACAGATTTAATCTATAAATGGAAGGGAAAATAAGGATAAAGTTTCTTTGAACCATAGATTTCTGATAGTAGACCATTCGAAATAGGAATGAACTTCCCCTCGCCTCCTCATTCCACACTCTTTTCATGTAATTCCTCCTGTCTAATTAACCAAGCTAAGATTGAATAGTTAACAAAGTTATGATTGAACATCCTCCTTCATCTCTCTCCTCGCCATAACCAACAACTATAACAATACCCAGTGTAATCCCACGATTAAGGAGTGGGGAGTGGGGTCTGGGCAGGATGGAGTGTACAAAAATCTTAACCAATCTATTATCCATCTTGCTCTCCATAACCGTTTAGCGGAAAAGGTAGATCCTTCGGCTCTTTGATTAGACATAACATGAGCAAGGTAAATCAAACTTCTTCTTTTTGTAATTTTATGTAGTATACTATTCATCTTTATCAACTGACACACACCAAAGTTAGCAAGTCTAAAGAACTTTAGTAGAAAGAGACAACCATTTTTTCTTTCTTTTCCTTCAATTCCACGGCATAGGATTCAACTATAACCACACAAAATAATCAGAGTGCATCCATTACAATTATCATAAAGACAGATTCTTATTACAATTAATAAGTAAAGACAACTAAATAAAAGAAGGTATGATGCTAAAGTGAATCAAATGAACTAAAGCATTGTAAAAGGGAAAATGCTCCACATTCACATCTGTCCATCTTATAATTAACTCAACTACAAAAGCCAAAAATCAATATCTTTCTACAAAGTACTCCCTATAATTTAATTTGTTTGTCCAGTTTTGACTTGATATGGAGTTTTAAGAAAGTGAAGAAGACTTTAAAATCTTGTAGACTTAAAACTAAAGCTACGTAAAATGTACCAAAACATCCAGTACTCTTATGGTCTTAAAAATGTTAAAGGGTTGTCAAAAAGAAAGAGATATTCTTTTTAAAACGAGCTAAAATGAAAAATAAGACAAACAAATTATACAAACGACATGTAATACAACTCTCTTTCTCACATTAAAAGCCTCATAAGAAAAGTTTCTTCCTTTGCATGCTTCAATATTTTTCAATCACTCTTTTGTTCAAATTCATCAAAGTCACAAACTTTATTCTCACTTTTTGGTACAGTAACTTTAACCAATAAATAAGGGTCATCCAATTTAGAATTTATCATATTATATGACAATCAAAGACATAAGAGAACATGTGATAGAACAACATTACAAAGGGACATAAACAAAACATAAGATTCAGTCACTTTGTAACGCTTTTACTAGAGCCGAGGATCTATTGGAAGCAACCTCTGTACCTTATATTGTTGTTGTCGTAAATTACATTTTTTCCAACAAATGTTCAAATTCATCAAAGACACAAAATTTATGCTCATTTTTGGTAGAGTAACTCTAACCAATAAAAAAGGGTCACCCAATTTAGAATTTATCATATTACTATGACAATCTAAAACCATAAACAACAGGTGATACAACATCACAAAGGGACATAAAAAAAACACAAGATTCACTCCCATTGTTTCTCTTATCGAATTGCATTATAATGCTCTTACTTGAAATGAGGATCTATCGGAAACCTCTCTACCTTATCAGTAAGATCTACGTACACACTACCCTCGATCGATGGATTACACGGGTATATTGTTGTTGTTGTAAATTACATTTTTTCTAACAAATGTTCAAATTCATCAAAGACACAAACTTTATGCTCACTTTTGGTAGGGTAACTCTACCCAATAAAAAAAGGGTCACACAATTTGGAATTTATTATTGTATGATAGTCTTATTTTTGGTAGTTTATGTTATTTTGTGTACTATATGTTGATTCTATATTATGTCTTTTTCTGAATTACTTTTGACTTGTGCTGGGGTCTATCGGAAAAGCCTCTCTACCTCACCCTGAGGCAGTAGTACAGACTGTGCACGCTCTACCTGACCCCACTTTGCGGGAATATACTGGTTTTATTGTTGTAGTTGTTGTACAATTTAGAGTTTATCATATCAATTGGATAATCAAAGACCATAAGAGAGCAGGTACTAGAACAACATTACTAAAAGAAACATAAAACGAACACAAGATCCGAACTCTTTTCTACCTTCTTAAACTCCGTGTCAAATCAAAATCACACAAACAAATTGAAACAGACATTAAAGCCAAAACCCCATCAACAGAAATAGTACAAAAATGAGCTTAAAGGGAGAGACGACTAACGGGCAATAAGATTTGGAGAAGATAACAATTTTGTGAGAAGAAATTGTTTTCTTGACAAAAGCAGATGAATCTCCAGCTTCAGCAACTCTTGATGTGTACAGTAATAACAAAGTTACACATACTATGAATAAGATAATGGGTGTTGAGTAGAATGATGCGCAATTGGAAAATGCAGCTGATTTTGCCATTTTTTGGAGCTATGAATGAGTTGAAAAGTATGGTTTTTCAAGATCTCAAGCTTTTAGTATATGGAAAAGACAAGGTTTATTTACATGATTTTGGGCCTCTGGGCCTTGTTTTTTGGGTTTTGGGCCTGATGATAATTATGAGGATAAATTTAAAGTATTTTTATTATTTTATTCCACTATTTTTAAAAAATTGTGGAATATGTCACCTTTTTAGGCACGTACGGAGGGTCGTGATATATAATTTGGGCGCGATACATAAATCATGAGATATCACATGTATCGGGACTACTGAATGTATCGCATGTCTAATCATGTAACAGAATTATTTAATACATATCCGTATGTATCTGGAGGTTAATTGAGTTATGTATTGCACCCAAGTTATATATCGCGACCCTCCATATGTCTCGGGAGGGTTTCTTGAGTTATGTATCATGACACTCCGTATTCATAGCGCATAATAGAAGTGGTATAAAACATAATTTCGAAAACTAGTCGTATGAGGAGTAATTGGCCCATTTAGTGTGTTTTACGTAGTTTACCAATAAAAATATTGGATACAATAAAATATTTAATTCTAGGAAGTAAAATTTCGAAAGAGTATAGTGTATATTTTATCCCAGTATAATGTTGGATAAACTTGACAAATTGCCACTTTTATGGGGTAATTTACTCTAATGACCTTGAAAGTGGTCTTGAATTTTTAACTTCCTTTATCTTATAAGCAAAACATTAAGGGATATTTTGGTACATAAAATAAGAAAGAGATATCTCAAAATTAAATTTAAAATTAGATTTATACTCTATATAATTGATGCTATATTTTCATTTGAAATGAATTTATATTGTCAATTGAAAAAAGTATAAACCTAAAGTCAAAAATTAATCCTAAAATATCTCACTTTATTTCCTCCACCTTGACATTATTTTATTTCACCTCTCAAGTGAGATAATTTAATTCGCGTACCAAATGACCCCCGCAATTAAACTTTTGACTTTTGAGTATGAGGATTGCCTATGACGCAGGCAGATTGAAAGTTCAAGATCACCTCCCAAAAAAATCAACAAAGATCAATTGAAACCACTTTCTTCAGTCTTGCACATTTAAGCTGCTCACTTTTCAAAAATGTTTCCCCACTCTAAAAGGATCCGTCGAGTACAAATTGATATTTTCGTAGAGTCCGAGCAACATAATTCATAATTACAATAGGTATCTTCTGACAAAAATATTTTAACTAGAATAGTAGTAATTACAATCTGTTAAAAATTTGCTTCTCTAGTTTGAACTTGTACTAAGTTTAGAATTAGTTACTGTTTGCAAAAATATATACCAAGTACTAAGAATTTTGTAGTCAAAGGTATTTATCTTGTTTCACAGGGATGATCCTTCTAAGTACCTTAGTATCTAATATGTTAGATTCAATGTGTTCTGCTCATTCATACGTGTTTCGAAGAAGAGGCAAGGGATGCAGTTGGTGAGATTCTTGATCTACGTTGCCTCGAATATGGATAGATGACAGCAAGCTCTCGAACACGTTTTAACACATCAGGAGGAATCGAGGGCACACCATGCTTCTTCTTTGCATCAACCTGCAGCAAGTCTTGTAGTTTGAGTGAAAAATGGTGACCAAAGATGCTAAGCCATTGAGAAAGAGCCGAGGATGAATAAAGAGACTCAGAGTAGCAAATGTCTTAGGTAAGATTTAACATCATGTTGATATACCATGTATGATAGATCAACATGGTTTTCGCATCATAATGTTAACCCTGTTGAAAAATGTAGTATCCGAGTTGATTATACGTCATTCAGGCAACTAACTTTCTTCAATTACATGAAGCTTCTAATAAAATGTTACGATATTCAAGAATTTCGAGCACCATTACTGTCACATGTTTCCTCCTATAACCAGAAACTCGATGTAGTAGATCTAACCAGATGGCACATATACTCAGTTCTGTGCCATAGAATAATCATGGCTTAAATTATATTTAACAAGACGACTAGATTTTTTCCATGAATTCTCTTCTATCTGTCAAGAGGGATCATTAGCTGCAAAATAATACAATGATACACTTGTAAGGAAAAGGATGTGGCTTGCAACATGATGTTCCTATGATTATGTGCAAAGAATGAGAATGAGTGTTGCATCAAAATTGAACGAAAAGGGATAAGATTAGAGGTTTTCAATTGATAGGAAGAATAGAATACCCCTCTCCGGCTCTGCAATCTTCGGCAGCTAGCCCTCAGAAGATTCCGCCATTTATCCTGTCAGAAGCAAAGGACTAAAAACATTATATCAAAAGAAAACAGGAAAGCATCAACTTATATGTTGCTAAACAGTCAAGTACCTTCAGATCAGCTGGACTACGTCGTACAGATGATTGGAAAAACATTTTCTTTATGTCACTCCATCTGCCAACACCATACTTGGAAACACCCTCCACCAACTTTAGGACCTCATGTATTGACCAATACTTGTTGTGTTTTCTGTCTTGGTAAGTTCCTTGGGTCTTTCTCCCTATAGTCCAGTCATCTTCAGATGTATTATCACTAGACGGGTCAGAAAGAGTGTCAAAAGTATCATCATGTGGCTCAGCTGAATGGATGATGTCGTCATGGGCTCCGTTAGTCTTGCGATCCTTGGGTAAATGTCCCTGAAGTGGACAGTGAAAACATAAGCACCACAATTGACCCATGAAGCATGTCAATTTTAATATTCTTGTAGTGGTTATTTGATTTGCTCGAACATTTCATCCTGGTTGTATCTGTTTCATGTTGGGATGACACAAAGCATACTCATTTTAGAAAGAATGTTGAAACATCAAAAGAAGTAATAGTCCGAAAGAATAGCATCTAAAAATGGATATGTGTCGCTATGCATTGTGTCATCCCAACATGAAACAGACACAACAAGGATGAAATGTTCAAGCAAATCAAATAACCACTGCAAGAATATTAAAATTGACATGATGAGAGATACTTAATCCTAAACTATTACATTCAACATATGGGACGGGTCACGGACAAACCTACTGCTAAATAAACTGAAGGTCTCAACAATATCCGAGGAACATTCCCAGGAGTTAATTTCCTTGGAAGAAAATATGAAAGGTCAATACAAAGTCTGAAACTCCTTTTTATTTTGTAGTTCACTAACCTCCCTCCTAGTAAGCTGGTCCTCAACGGGCAGACCATGTGGAATTTGATCGCGTCCAATCTGAAAATTTCTTTTACCAACAAGACCTTGAGATGATACTGTAGCTCCTCTGTGATAATATCGCCGACCAAATCCTCCTCGTGAAGGTTTACCTTTCAGATACTGTTCAGATATTCCAAATTTCACTCCATCACATTTTACATTTTCTGCAGCCGACTCCTTGCTATCCCACTTATCCGGAGAATCGAGCTGTATTTCACCTACTGCTGAAGATAAGCATTTGAAGGAATTCCACTGGATATGTTCTCTCCTTTTCACGTGTTGAACCCTTGGCTTTCTTCTGAAAGTGAATATACTAGCAAAGGCAGTAGATGCTGTAAGGAGATTCTCGTAACTGGCTGGTGGGATATTAGCCCCTTGATTTTCACTCGTGTCAAGAGAGCATGTCAGAAAACTGAAATTCTTGTCTGACATCTCCTGGTTTTCCAAGCCAAATATCATGTGGGGTTTCAGCCATTGCTTATCCGCAACTGAAGTTTGATGCCCAAACATCTCCCTGAACACTTTTAGTAGTTTATCAGTTGACATGTCATCAAACTTTTCTAATAACACAGCATCACGATCAGATGCGGTACTTGCATCAGACAACTTTAACACACGAATACCACAGTTTCTTTCATCTGAATCGACTAGCTGGTTCTCCAAATTCACATTCTCTATACAGGATATATCTTTTGTGACATCATGGAGGACAGGAGTCTCTTCCTCAAGTTCAATATCTAATAAGTCGAATAACAGGACCAAAATTAACCTATCAGTTGCGAGATATTTACTTAGGACAGAAAGAAAGGAAGAAAAGGAAAGCATAGACTAGAATGATAAGGGAGAAACAACTAATGCTTACCCAAAAGGTAATCTTCACATGAAATGAAGCAATGATTTTCATCATATCCATTTGACAATCCATCAAGAAACTGCAAAATCAGGTATCTACAAATGATCAGTAATAATGGAAGGCCTTGGAAACAAAGAAAGAAAAAACAAATTGGACTTCATCATGACGCAGGATGAATCTGTGGAAAACATTTTACCATGAGACACAAGAGGTCATCAGGAAAACTTGTAGTATTCCGCATGAGTAGATAAAACTCCTATAATCTAAGCAACCTAAAAAAATGACCTTATCCATCCATATGAAACATATTACCTCATTTAATATCTCCAAAAAAGCCTTAAAATCTCCTGCCCCATAAAAGTTTCTTTAGTATGGTACAAGGAATGTCAAAGAAAGATAACGCTGAGTATTAAAGGTTGTTCTTTAGATTTCACCAGAAAACATTTTGTACTTTCTAATCATACCTGATTTCAAATAATTGATTAAGATCCGCTTACTGGAACTACCTACCAATTGTATTACCCTCTATAAGTTCCTTTGGGAAACATCATAATGATACTACTTATGATACCTCACAATCTAGACTGTTTGTGGAAGTTCTCATTCAAGAGGAAGATTAAACTCATTGACTTCAAACTAATAAAAAGTATTGTAGGGGCCAATGCACTAAAACTCTCATTATGCATAGGTTGGGGAATGGAGGACCACAAGGTCTATTATATGCAGCCTTATCCTATATTTCTGCAAGGGCTGTTTCCATGGCTTGAACCCGTGATCTCCAAATCTCATGGCCACAAATTTACGAGTTACACCAAGGCTCCCCTTCTAATAAAAAATACTGTGAAGAATAAAAAGAAATAAATGCTCTAGAATATAGGATTAACAAATTACGACTGCTCACAAGGGTTTATACCTTCTCCCTTGTTTTTTCCTCTCCACTAAGACCTCCTTGAAGTGCACCTAGGTGAAAGGTCAGAGATCAAAATACCATTAGTTATCGACGAAACTAAGAAATATAAATAGAAAAGTCAATGAACAACTCGAACTAGGAATTTAACACTCATCTGATTCACATAGCTCAAGTTGTTAAGACCATTACCACAATCACTTTTTGTTAAGACAGACTCTGACTCTGAAAACTCCTTAAAGTAGCTCTCGGGAACACTGAATGTGCATGTGTTAAAATCTAGAAGAGTATTAACTATATCATCATACTCAGGCTCTGCTAATAATTGTTCCACTCCTAGTGCTTCCTCCTCTGATGCAAAATTAACAGATGCAGCACCTACAACCTAAGAAAATCGTAACAGAATAAGTGATATAACTTAAAAGAAGATTATTGATCTAAATCGCGCGATCTTCTTGAAAAGATCAAGAACGTCAAGCTTAAAAGTTCCAAATCATTCAAATATTTGGACTCAAAGTATATGAAGTAAAGTAAAAAGGATGTTTTAGGATTAATTGGACTAAGTGAAATCTAAACTAGTCTGTCTTAGCTACCTGTTCAGGCTCCTGTTGAAAACTCTTTGCACTCTCGTTCGGTGTCTTCCATTTGTACTCGAATGAATCCACAGCAGTTTGCATTTTACTCGTCTGTCCAAATTTTCCAAACAAATTCTTGAGAATGACTAGCAGATACAGAACAAGAGAAATGTCAGCCTCAGTATGGTCAATTTCTGCTGTTGAAAGCTCAGCTAAAGGAGCCGTTTAATGCAAGTAGCTTTGTTTTCTTTGTCAGGCACATTAGGTAATGAATTAAAGGGGAATACGTATGATAAAAAACTTCATGTGGTATTGGAAAAGATAATCAGCAGTGATTCTTTCAAGAAAAACAATCCGTAGCTTCTTTTTCTTATCCCTCTATATGAAGAATAATTCTCATTAACTTTGAAATACTTATTGGAAATACCAATTGAAAACATCCTTTAGGCATATACTTACTTTGTATTCCAGAATTAGAAGCACTGGCAGAGCCACCTTATGCTAAAGTCGACTTCTCTTATCTTCTACGCGTGTCTACTTTTTTTATATTTTGACACTCCTTAGTAATATTCCAGATTCTGCCACTAATTAGAAGCTCCAAAGATAGCAAATAGACCATTAAGAATGGTAACTGCCAAAATTTTATTGGAAAATGCATAATCAACTAAAAGGAATCATCCAATCAACAAATTATGAAACAAAAAATTGACTAAACTTTCCAGCAGTGTCACAATATATGCTATTTTGTAAAACTTTTAATTCGATAGCCACAAGTCATTTGAAGAAAGCAGCCTCTCTACTCTACCTTTACAAGATAGAGTTAAGGCTGCCTACCCACCACACTCCCCAGACCCCACTTGTGGAACTACATTGGGAATGTTGTTGTTGTTGTAGTCACAGGTCATATGGTCGGAAACAACACCTCTACCTTTACAAGGTATGGATAAGGCTGCATATACACCACCCTCCCCGGACCTTACTTGTGAAATTACACTGGATATATTGTCATTGTAGCTAACCACAGGTCATATGATCAGAAATAATATCTCTACCTTTACAAGGTAGATACGCACCACCCTAGACCACACTTGTGGGATTATACTATGTATGTTGTTGATGTTATTGTTGTAGCCACAGGTCATATGAAAGAACTAAAACTTCAGCAACATGAATACAAAAGAAAGAAAACAAACTAAACTTTCAAAAAAAAAAAAACAACAACTAAAACTAACATTGTTAACGTGTACAATTAGCAAATAATTCAAGAATTATGAGAAAATGCATGCAAATGCAACAAAAAGCAAAACTAGAATGGGTTAAAATAAAAGAACCTTTGTATAAACAAGAACTAAAAGGGTTCTCTGATCATACTTCCATTTTGACTGATTCAAGATTCATTCTATAACACAAAAACAAGAAATAAATAAACCCCACATGAAGTTTTTCACATAAAAATGCATTGGAGATGACTGAAAAAAGGCAAAAGGAATGAAGCACAACTGCCTCTGTTTCAGCAATGTGGAGCTGGTTCTTGACAGACGGACGTGAAGTGACATGCAGAAGCAAATTGGAATTGTGGGGTTGGGGTCCGGAAAAGGTTACACGTGGAAATTGGTGATTGGAAATTGTACAACTACCTCAAAATGGATATGAAGAAATTCTGTTTTTAATTGCCTTTTATGGTCATTTCTGCCAACTCATTATTGTATGACCAAAACGAATCGAATTTCGACAATTTTGTTAGATTTGAAACGTTAATTTTGATTTAGAAAAATTCTTAGTTTAGATTTTAAGGGTTTCATTGTGTTTTAGGCGGTTAGGTGAGGTAACAGCTGATTTGGAACAGAAAATTTGACTTTAATCAATTTTTAATGATTGGCGTGTTGAAATTCAAGCCGGATTTGAAATCTAACGGTCCCATAGGCTCTGGAATATCGAGTTAAGGTTAGCAGAGCTTTTGATTCGATTTTCAAGGTGATCAAGCTCATTTTAAATATCCAGTTGGCTTTTATCATAAATTAAAAAAGTAATTTTTCGAGCTTCATATCTGAATTACGATCAACTATTTATTTAAATATATTTTAACTACATTAAATTCTGTTGTGTTAATATATGTATAACGATTTATATGCATATATATTTAAGTTTATAAATTCTTACATACTATTCTCATATTACATAATTCAAGATTAAAATAGTTCAAACACATTACTCTACATATATCGAGTTTATTGTTGCCCTGTTCAACTTCCTCAAAAATAAAATCTTAAAGAGGTATTAGAGAATTAAGAACTTAGAACGACATAATACTGCTTAGTGCAGCTTTACCTTATATTTTTATAAAAAAAAAAAAACTATTTTCAAGACTTAAACTTATACTAAAAAAAATATTTTTATGCAGATAACAAGTACTGAAACTCAAAATCATAAGGTATTTTCTCAACACAGGTAGATGCTTTCCCCCCTTGAAGGCCTTTGAAACAATCAACAATAGATTTCCTCAATGAACCAGATGTAGGCAATTGTTGACAAATCCACTCTACTAGTGAATCCAAATCTTGAGCAAAATCATGCATGTTTCTTAGTAAAAGTTCTGGCATTGCTACCTTCTTGGTGCTTGTTACAATTAGTGAAGCTTGTAAATATTCCAGTTTTGATTTCTCTAACTCAGCTATAACTCCATCACTTGTGTATATTTTCACCTGTATATTACAACAACAATATATTCAGTATATTCTTATAAGTAAGAATGTGAAGGGTACAGTGTACGCAGTTCGTACAACTACCACAGAGGTAAG
Organism: Withania somnifera; assembly: GCA_039654485.1. NCBI lineage: Eukaryota > Viridiplantae > Streptophyta > Magnoliopsida > Solanales > Solanaceae > Withania > Withania somnifera. The sequence goes on along the minus strand of JBDJHY010000008.1, from coordinate 8,451,075 downwards.
ATAGAGAGGGTGTATCCGATAGACTTTCGGTTCGAGACAAAAATAAATTATAAAAGGACATAATACAAGAATAAGGAACAATCAATAATAACAAAACTACATGTAACAACAGAAGCGAGACTACCACATATACTAATACTACAAACGATCTATCCGAAACAATCAAACGTAACAAATCAATCATACCTAATAAGTATCCACCTCCACAAGGTAATATTCATAAAACATGATTTTAATAGTTTATATATTGTCCACTTAATATTTTTTGAAGTCATCAGCCTGACCAAATTTCAGAATATGATGGGATGTGGATAAATTTGTCCCTTGAAAATATTCTCCAATTTACATATCAGTTCATATAATATTATTTCCTTATTAGTCTGTTAAAAAAATGAAATAAATCAAAATTCTAAAATGTCTAACTATAAGCTCTTCATACTTAAATTCTTAATGGGGAGTTGTTAAGCATATAAATATTATTATGACAAAATGACAAACATAGACACACAAATATTATGATATATTTAAGATCAAAAAATTTAAATTTTTCTTCTTTTTCTTTTGTATAATTTATTATCAAGTCAAACTACGTATATAACATAAATCGAAATAGATGAATTAATATTTAAAGATTTAAGAACCACAATGAAGGATTCAAAGCAACAACTACTTCTGAACCTCATGTTGTCCCAACAAAGTTGAACTGGCTGCGGGCGAAGCCACATACGACAAAGAGTGGTCAGGCATATATTTTTTATCGAAAAATTATACTGTGTATAGAGATTAAATGTTAGCTATTATGAGGGTATAATTAATTTTGTACATGTTAATCGGAAAAAAAAATTTGCACACCCCTCGTTAAATTTTCTGAAATTTCATAAGTAAGGTATGAGGAGAATGGTGCCTATGCTTCCCTTGTGAAGGTAGAGATATCATTTTCTAATTTCAATAGACTCTCATATCGAGTAAAGCATATCAAAAGCAAATATATATCTATATAACAAATACAATAATAAATAAGTTAAACCTTATAAAGGTACATAAAGACGTTATTTTCGATACATCAGGACAAATTTAAACAGCAACAATAACATAAGACTTACTGCTGGTGAAGAACGTGTGCCACAACATAATGCAAACATAACATTTGGATCAAATGATTCAAGTCCATGCAGCTCACGTACAATACTTTCATTGTCATTATTCTTTTCACCTTTTCGATTCACCTAATTAATCACATAAATGTAATAGATTATATATACATATTATAATTTAAACAACAATAATATATTTGGTGAAGTTACACAAGTAAGATTTGAGGAAAATAAAGTGTACGTAGACCTTATCACTACCTCAAAAAGGTATAGAGACAGTTTTCAAAAGACCTTCGGCTAAAAAACACAGCAAAATTCAAGTACAAAGAATAGAAAGTAATAACGAAAATAATGTAATTAACAAGTGAACGAAACAAAGTCTATAAGAAGAAAACAAAAGCAAGTGAGCAACAGACTATGATAGATACTATAAGCAGAGACTACAATATACTTCAAATGCAAACACCAAACATCAACAAACCTAATCCCTTAAAAAGAAATGCAACACTCCTAAAATACACATTATAATTACATGCAACAAATATTTGGGAAAATATATAAGTATTTTTTTTTAAAATCAGAGAAGTAAATTAAAGGTAATATATAGTTACCTCTTTTGCAGATGAATTTACTGGTTTTCTCAAGATAAAATGTTCAATAGCATGTGCATTAATAGTATTGCCTCCAACGTTTAGAGTTGCCTGAAATTAAATCACACGTGTATATATTAAAGTTATACTGGTACTGTAATATTTAGGGTAAACAATATCAAACATACTATTATTGGAGTGAATTACTTTTTATATTAATAGTTTTTAAAAT
>JBDJHY010000008.1:8434950-8447052 GCA_039654485.1 Withania somnifera | reverse complement strand
AGTACCTTCCTTGTATAACTTTTCTCCTTATTTAAGAGTCTTTAATTACGGTAAATATCAATATTAATATTATTACCGTTATTTGTGTGGGCCACTGCTATTGAGCTCATATTATTTAGGATTTGGTGTGGCCTATTAGCCATACTTCTACATAGACTAAAAGAAAAGAACTTGTATAAACAAGAACTAAAAGGGGTGTCTCATCATACTTCCATTTTCACTAAATTCAAACCAAAAAAACAAGAAAATAAACAAACCCCGCATGATATTTTCACATTAATGCATGCAAATGCCAACAAAAAACACAAAACAAAAGGGGGTTAAAAAAAAAGAACCTTGTATAAAACAAGAACTAAAAAGATCATACTTCAAATTTCACTAATTCAAACAAAAACAGATCCATTTTTCAACACAAAACAAGAAAATAAAGAAACCCCACATGAAGTTTTTAACATACAAATGCAAAAGGAATGGAGCACAACTGCTGCCTCTGCCTCTGTTGCAGTGATGTGGAGCTGGTTCTTGACAGACGACGGACGTGAAGGGACATGCAGAAGCAAATTGGAATTGTGGTGGAATCCGGAAAAGGTGACACGTGGATGGTAGTGGTTGGAAAATTGTACAACCTTAAATGGTTATGAAAGAAATTCTGTTTTGAATAACCTCTTTTTGGTTATTTGTGCAAACTTATTATTAGAGGACTGGACAGCTCGATTAGTTTAAAAAAAATTGATACGATGTTTAAAAAGATAAAAGAAAATTTTGTTATTTTGTTATTTTAAATTAAAATATATTTAATGTATTAAAATATTTTTAAATTTTATGGCTTTAAATATGTTATATGAAAAGTCAAAATAGTAGCATCGTTAAAAAAAAAAGAAAAAGATCATTTTTTTTAAACGAACTAAAAGAAAAATGGATTATTTTTTTAAAACGGATGAAATATTATAGATGATATTTTGAATTTGGGGTAATGGCGGTCGGCGGAGTCACATGTGCTTGTCGGGTGTTCATCAAAAAATTATATTATGCAGCTGGGTGTGTATATATATATATATATATTCTTTTGGCGTGATTCTTTTTTTTTATTTTGAGATATTTTAGTGAAAATTCTGACATCGTCTTTAATAGGCAGAAAATGCTTTTCAAAACTTTTATACTGAGTTAGATTGAAATATTTTGAAAAGTAATTTGTTTAGAAAAATAAGTTTGAAAAATATTATTGTTAGTTGTTTTTAATTTTTATTCTGTATTTTTTCTTTTCAAAGTTCTTTTGGATACTTAACTTGAGTTGGGATTTTATTGAAACTTGTTTATCTATTTTTACAAGGTAGAGATAAAGTTTGCATATATTCTATACTCTCTAAATTTCACATGTAAAATGTGAAATTATACAGAATATGCCATCGTTGTTGTTGTAAATTTAAAAAATAGTTCTAATAATAGTAAATAATACAGATCCATACAAGAAAAAAAAATTAGTTCACTATCGATTAAAACTCTATACTCACGGAATATTGTTATACATATAACAAATACTGAAACTCGAAATCGTATGATATTTTCTCAATAATGATGGACATTTTTCACTCAATAAAGTAATTCAACACATTGTTATTATACATACGACGAACTTATTGTTACCCTGTTCGACTTCCTCAAAAATGAGATCGATTTTGAGAGGTATCGAAGTACTAAGAACTCATAACAAAATAATAAAGGGAAAAAAAAGTGTTTCACTACCAATTCAAACTTTGTATTCACGGTATATTTTTATACAGATAACAAATACTGAAACTCAAAAACGTAAGGTATTTTCTCAACAAAGGTAGATGCTTTTGATCCTCCATGAATGCCTTTACTTACTGGTCACATTAAGCTCCTATTGTGTGGGGTCATGAGAAGGACCCTACCACAAGGGTTTATTATACGCAATCTTATCTTTGTTTCTACAAAAGACTATTTTCATGGCCCTAACCCGTGACCTACTTGTCACACTAAAGCTCATGTTATGCACGTGGTCCGAAGAAAGGTCGACTACAAGGGTCTATTATACGCAATCTTATATTTATTTCTATAAAAGACTATTTACATGGCCCCAACCCGTGACCTATTGGTCACACTAAAGCTCCGATTATGCGCAAGTTCCGGAAAAAGGTCCAACTACAAGGTGTCTATTATATGCAATCTTACCTTTGTTTCTATAAAAGACTATTTCCATGATCCAAACACGTGACCTACTGGTCACACAAAACTCATGTTATGTGCGAGGTCCGAAGAAAGGTTCGACCACAGGGGTCTATTGTACGCAACCTTACCTTGCATTTCTGCAAGAGGTTGTTCCCAGAGCTCGAAACTATGACCTCTTGGTCACATCACAAAAACTTTATCAGTTACTCCAAGGTTCCCCTTCGGAAATCTAAAAAAGAAAATAAAAATAATAATAACATAAAGTATTCAGACTAGGTTTTGAGGACATACTTGAGCTTTTGAAAGAGAGGAATGGAGTTAAAGAGTTTGAGATGCATTTGGGCTCCATAGATGTTGATCCAAATCTAACCAAATTCTTGTAAGGCCCAATATCTCTTGGAATAGACTTTTCTGGATCAAAAATACCATATGGATCTTGTTGTCTTAAATCTTTTTGTTGGATCAAAAGACTTGTACTACTACTATTTTTTGAATTGGGCTCATGATGGGCTAAAACTCAAGAAAAATTTCTTGATCTACTAGCAATTGAGCCTGATTTTTCTAACTCCATTGCACGTGATGTTCTAAGTAACCTTATAAAAATGAACACCAAACATTTCATGATGTTTTCTGATAATTTATTTGGTGGCCATCTATGAATTGTGTCTTCTTCTGTGGGAATTGGACTTTGCATGATTCTTGATTGATATTCATGTGTTGGAGTGGACATAAACTTGGGTATTTCTGTAATTCTTTCTCTCTGAAAAGACATAAAGAATGATATAAGTAGTCAAGAATCTTATACAAAAACGAACCAACGACAATAACACATGGGGTTTGAGGAGATTAGAGTGTATGCAAATTTTACCTCTACCAAGTGGCGGATCTAAAATTTTCACTCAAAGGGTGGAACTAGTCTTTATTTATTATTCAGGTGGTTCAACTTTAATATATGTACAGAAATACAGAAAATATACATAGTGTAATCTTTTACCGAAGAAATTCTGTGAACCCCTACCGCCTTACTACATCTTCCCTTACCTCTACCCGTGAAAGTAGTGATGTTGCCGATCCCCAAAGCATTTCATACCAGATATATTAAAAATAAAAACAGAAAATAAATGAAAGACTTACTCTAGGTGTTGGATTTCTTGGTTCTCTTAGAGGTGAAGAAGTCTTGATCATCCCACTTTTCTTTGAAATTCTTTCTCCAAATGTTCTAACTTGTTGATGAAATTGATTTTCCTCTTCTTCAACAAGTATAACTTTTGATGATGACTTCATTGGTTGTAATAATTTCTCATTATTTATTCTAAAGTCATTAAGACCATAGTCACCCTTTATAGCTTTGCTAATGAAATGCAATGCCTTTGTCTCAAATGGCACTTTTTGAGGATCATTTAGCCCTTTCAGTTTACTTGGATTTGGTGGCAAAGATGATGATATGTTTTGTTGATATGGTACTTTCATCTTGTTGTTAAGCCCTTGTTTGGACTTATTTGCTTGATCATCACATTGAATTTTGTTGATTTGACCTTCCAATTTGGCTATTTCATTTTCAACCATGGCTAGTTCTGCTAACAATTCCTTCATCTACAAAATATACAGCACGATAAAATCAAGAAAATTCAATGTTTACTGTATGTACATAAAAATATAACTTCCACAAAAGAATTTTTTTTCGATTTTTCATAATTGTTAGCCTATGAATATTTTGAAATTGTGTGACCGGATCGATTCGGGTTGGCCGGTGAGGTGTTTTGGAAACCCTAACGCCAACGCAAAAATCAAAACAAGAAGGATAATTCTCTTTCATTCCTGATGAGGAAGTAATGGGGACGATAATGCTCGTGCAAGATATATGACGACTGATTGACTTACAAAACGGTTATACTTACATATCATAATTTTAGTTAGGTACATATGGGTGGTTGGTTAACTCAAACTTAGGTAGAACACATCCAGTTTGATGGCAAAAGGTAGTTTTCTCATATTCAAAAATTTACTTCACCAATTTTTTTATTTTATAAAAAATGCATTCTTGGCTGCTAGGATTTGCATTATTGTAAGATTTAGTTAATCTATCCACCATTGATCTCTGTGTAACACTCATCCTCTATAACAATATTTCACTATAACGATACTGAAATTTTATTGGAAACTGATTTCTCATGTTACATGTTTATAAAAATAAAATATCGATATAATGTTCAAAACTTATCTGGACAAGCAACGAAGCATATAAACACTAATTTAAGAAGAAAAAAAGTGAACTAAGAATTGAATTTACCTTAGGAGGAAGGTAATTTGGAATGGTGAAAGACGAATCATCCTTTCTTTGATACACCTTCTCCAGAAATTCATGCACTTTTTGTTCATGATTCAACATTTTTCTAAGCTCAGCAACCTTATATTATAAGAAAAGTGCTAATTACATGAGAATTTTCCTGAGGACTATACATGAAAATTTGTGGATAATATAGTTTCATATGATTTTTCGAATTAATCCAATGGAAAAACCTTCACAGGTAATTATTACTTATGAAATTTCAAATTGGTAATAAATATGATTGAAAATCACTTCTTATTTTCTTTTACTTCTTTAGCTTTTTAATCACTATATAATAAGGGAAAAAAAGCATATATCTTTGATTTCTCATCTGCAAATTTAGTAACATTTGTATCGGAAAAAACTTATCTACAACAGGTGTTTAAGAAGTAAGATACATAACTAATTATGATTACGTAAATTAAATACTAAATTTAGACACATAATATGCATGTATTAATTTAATATATACATCAGATGTAGATAAATTTTTACCTATTGATACATGTTATGACTCATTTTTCTAAAAGAGCATATACATATATATAGGTTAAAAGTACATGGAGCATAACCTATATATATGTCAAGTACAATTCTAACTTTTTTTGGGTCATGTTTCTCATAACTTTTTAGTTACCATATGCAAAAATAAATTAAATACATGCATCAAGAAATTAAGGTACATACAAAATCTCACTCCCATACCTCTTTTTCAAGTTCTTCTTTCTTTTGTTGTCCACCATTACTAGTACTCTTCTTCTTTCTCTGAAAACATATACCAAGTACATTCAATGGCGGATCTAGAGTAGACGCAACAGGTTAGGTTGAACTTGTTGCTTCTAATAATTGCGAGTAAAAAAATAAATAATGTACATATAATAAAAAACAGAATTCACTGATACTAAATTCTAAATTTGATTAGAGTACATATCTAAAAAGTTCAAGAACTAAACAAAATTACACTACCAAGAAAGACCTCGACCTTAAAATATAAAAATATGTATGTATAATAAAGAACAGAATCTACATGTTCTAAATTTTGAATCTGTCACTGAGAAAAAGTACCAGAACTAAACGGAATTGCAAAACCAAAGAAAGAATTTGAAAATCCCATTTAAGTCCAAGTAAAAAATATGTTCCCTAGAACGATATAGAGAAGATTAGCGTGACCCTCGTACAAGAATGACAATGCACAAATCGAGAAACGGTAGAAAAAGAGACACTTAGAAAATATAACACAAGCTTACAATAATTTGTGCTGGAAAATGTACTGCCAAACCTTGCTGGTTTTTTGCCATGAGCTAGAGAAATCCTCAAAAGTCTTTTTGTTAATTCAAAGAAGAATGGTGCTCATGAGGTATTCATTAGTAGAACTGTGCAGGGCTATTATTATTATTGAGATGATGAATGATCAGGTAAAAATACTTGGACTAGAAGCAAGGAATTGGATGGTATACTTTTTTGTTTGATGGTGGTTGTGATTATATTGTTGAAGTTGTTGACACATCTAGAAATGAAGTGTACATATGTGTTGAAAATTGGATGATAAAGATGATAAAATGGAGCTATCAACTGATATAGTATAGTTGTAGTTACATTAATGGAATATAAGCAGTGGCGGAGTTACAATATTCACTAGGGGAGTTTAGAATTTAAACAAGTAAATATACAAATCAGTCTCAAGAGTTAGATATTTACTATATATGCATCAAAAAAATATTTTAATCAGGTAAAAATAGTATAATTTTTCGTCTAATGAAGTTCGGGCGAACTCCTAACTTGAACATAGCTCCACCCTTGAATGGGAAGTGTTAAGTATTTTCTCACCCTAAATATAGAGTAGCCTTTGGTACATAGAAAATGTTTTACCCCCAAAGTGAAAGTGAAACTTTTCATTTCGTTTTCGAACTCAATCAAATAGTGAGGTGATTATTTTTTAACAAAAGAAGAAATTGATAAAAATATTTGGCGTAGCTTGCACTTACAGAAGTCATAGGACTTAAGGATTAAGGTATTCTTTTTTCTTCGGTATTATAATATATAGTTTGGCTTTTCATTTGTTGCCTTAACAGAAAAAGATTGCGTATATTAGAGGATATATATTAATTGGCGTGTGAGTTAAGGAGTAAGTATAATGATCATTTCAAGGGTGTGTTTGGTATAAAATAAGAAATTAAAGATAGTAGGATAGATAACGATAGTTTTACGAAGACTGTGAAAAAATCATAATTTCAAGATAACCTACGTTTCTACGTAAAAACCAAGCAACAAGCTGTTACATTCTGACGCACGAATTAACTCAAAGTCTCTCATACTCAAGACACTCAAAACACTCATCGAGAGTTGTTTACGAGCAACATTTATTATAAATATTTCCAAGAAAACAAATATTCTTTCATGGTAAATGTTTTCTTGAAAAAAATAAGTAATTAAGTGTTTTATAGTCACAGTTTAAACAAATTCAATATATAACTTTAGCTTAAAATAATGTATTTGTGTTGATAAATTCATTATATATGTGCGTATATTGAATTTACAATCTATATAATTGGCACCTGAAGTCATTATTTTAAAATTCAAGACTCATAAAATTAAAAATCCTAATACAACCTCTACTAATAGTTGCAAATAGACTAAAAATTTATTTTCAAAATACTTGTGTGTGATATTGACAAGTACCGTATGGGGTTGGGATGAGGCGTCGTGGTTGGAGGGAGAGAGGTGAGGGTGGGACGAGGGCAATATAGGAGTTGGATACAAGGAGTGGATGCACGAGGCTTCCAAGTACATAATTCAAGTAACCATCCAATTATATTCAACTACTTGTTAAATCATTCAGATACATGGTTAGACACATAATACATTGTATAGTCGCGACACATGCAATGTACCATATCTAAATTATGTATATGTCACCCACCATATATATCGTGATACTTCATATGTATTGCATAATATTTTTTAAAAAATAATTAAAAAAATAAAATTAAAATATAATAAAAATATCTAAACAATTATATAATTTATCCTTTAATTAACTCAATTCATTATAATCCGCCTAAATTCAGTTCAACGTGCATTTGCGGGGTTAACCCTAGACAACTCTCCTCAATTGAGGTTCGGAACCAACAATGTGAAGAAAAAAATGAAAATTGTAATTGTAACCCTATTGCTTTTCCAAGTATCCATAATAACCCCAAAACAAATTTTCTTGAATTTCCCACCGCCACCTTTCCTTCCTTGCGAAAACTCACCATAGCCATGGCCATGGCTTCTCTTTTTCGTCAAACTTCCAGAACCCATCTCTGTTTCTCTTTGCTGAATGTCACCAGAAGAAGCTTTAGCTCTTTTTCGCTAATTTGCAATTCAACAACTGTCACACTGCCATTTCAAGGTAAACCCTCCACTACATATATTTCAATATGTTTTTCCGGTTTTGACTCGACAAAGAACTTAAGAAAATAAGGAAATACTTTCCATTTTAATTTTTATATCTACCGTTAACTTGGCATGGAGTTTAATTGATAAAAAAAAGTTTTTTTTTTTTAGAGTTGTTTGCCTGACTTGACATAGAGTTTAAGAAAATAGGAAGCTTTAGGTTTATAATTTATTTGTGTAGTTTTGACACTCCCAAGGGGAGTCTCGGAGTAACTATTAATAGTTGCTGCAATGTGACCATAAGGTCGTGGGTTCAAGCTGAAATAGCCTCTTGCAGTATGCAAAGTGAGGCTGCATATAATAGACCTTGAGTTTTAGTGCATGGGCTGCTCTTTATTTTGTGCAGTTTTGACTTAGATATAGTGTTTAAGAAAATAAAGAAACTTTCCCTTGTGATTTATTTGTCTGGTTTTGACTTGACATGAAGTTTAAGAAAATAAATAAGACTTAGTGTCTTAAATTTGTTTGTCTGGTTAAAATAAAGAAACTTTCCGTTTTGAATTTGTTTCGCTGATTTTGATTGTCAGTGAAAGAAATAAAAAATCTTATGGTATTAACTTACAAATATGTGAGATGTACCAAAATATCGTTTAATCTTTATTGTGTTTAATATGTGATGTGGAAAGTTTGAATTAAAGAGTTGCCAAAAAATGAAAAACACATTTTCTTTATTCTTCTTGGGAAAGTGTGTGAGAGGATTCATGTTGAGCAAAAGTGGGGCTAAAGCAGCTTTTAAAATGGATTAAAAAGAAAAATAAGACAAACAAATTGAAACAAAGTGAGTACTTCATTTTGGGAAAGTTGTATTGATAAAGTTCACATTTTTAATTCCCTTCAACAGTTTTATTTGGGTATATTGATCAAGAATGTGTTACTTCTGTTTGTTAATGTTTGTTGTATCTGCATATGGGAGTTGGAATTGTTTGATTATGTCAATCATGGTAGGACTTGGGTATGTTAGGTAGATGCTGATTTGTTTATAGGCTTTTAAAAACAGTGTCTTTGATGAAAAAGGCTGTATAGCTGTGAAACTCAAGGGAGTGGTCAAACGGTCAAATGAAGTGGGTTGAGAACTATGAGGTCCCCGACTCAAATCTCATCGAGGAAAAAGTACTAGGTGATTTGTTCTAAATCTATTCAAGCCTCGGTGAATAGAGTTACTTGGTAACTCTGTTGTTTGGAGATAGTAGGTATAGTCGATGTGTGCGCAAGCTGGGCCTGGACACAACGGTTGAAAAAAACATACATAGCAGTGTGCCCATAAATGCAACTGTTTTTTCTTGTTAAGAACATAAAGAACAGACCTTTGTTCCCATAGTGAATTCAGAGTTGAGATTTGCAAATTCCAAGTATTGAATGGTTCAACTTTAGTTTTTTGTTCCTTTCAAAAGACAAGCCAATAATCCTAATTCTACTTAGGTGTTTATATGAGACCAATAGTGGACGAATGCGATAAAACTGCGCTAGACTTGTTGAAACTTTTTCTAGAATTTAATGCCAATCAACCTATGATACCATGCTTTTCTAGTTTATTTGTGTGTTGGTCTAGAAACTTGTGTCAATTCCACCAGAATTTTCATGGCAAGTTTTACCTATCTAGCATAGAAATTGATTTATAAGAGTTGGGATCAATGTGTGAAACTAATCTCTGCACTGCTTTTTCATGTAACACTATAGAGTAAAGCTTCAATCCATGTTTGAGATCACACAACAATTTTAAGAAGTTTTATTAAAAAACACAGCTTCAGGATTATTAAGTTCCTCTCTTTTTTGTAGTGAGGTCAGTTACTACTTCTATTGGATTCGACGCGATGGTTAGTGGGACACAACGAAAGTATTTCATGTTGGGAGGGAAAGGAGGTGTTGGGAAGACTACCTGTGCTGCTTCTTTAGCAGTAAAATTTGCAAACCATGGTCACCCGACTCTTGTTGTTTCAACTGATCCTGCTCACTCTTTGAGTGATTCTTTTGATCAGGTACCTACTGCATACTTGTCTTCCTAAATTTTGTCAAGAGAGAAATTGACTTGTGTAATGTTTTTTGCTTTCTGTAGGATTTGACCGGAGGGGCACTTGTTCCAGTTCAAGGAGTGGATTCTCCACTATATGCACTAGAGGTACCTTAGTCTTCTTATTTCATTAGTGGTACTGAAGTAAAGTATCTACTTGTTTAAGACAAATAATCATATAACAAACTGACATCAAATAGATAAACCCTGAGAAAACAAGGGAAGAATTCCGCACAACAAGCCAATTACATGGTGGCAGTGGTGTCAAAAATTTTATGGACAGCATGGGCCTCGGAATGCTAGCTGACCAGGTGACACCCCAAGCAAAATATTTCATAGTTCTTTTCTTTTTTCCAAATAAATCCCTCTCTTTGTGTGGCCTTCACTATACATGCCTAGTCTTGGTATCTTCTTCTTCCTACTACACAACTACCCAATTAACTGTGTCTGATGGAATCGTAGACCTTTAAGCGATTCATTATGTCTCTTTGGTTGTTGATTCAGTTAGTAAAATGCCTAAACTTTCCATGACATTTTTAGGTTCAAATTCATTTCTTTACTGCAGCTGCTGATGGTGCAACTTGATTAAAAGAAGTTTTGATTTTGTCAATATGCAAATTATGATGTTTATAACATTTACCGTTGTATTTGACTCTGATGTTATTAACTTGTGATAGCTGGGAGAACTAAAACTTGGAGAGCTCTTAGACACTCCTCCACCTGGTCTAGATGAGGCTATTGCAATTTCTAAGGCATGTATAAATGATTTTTCAATACTGTTTTTCAGTTAAATGGTTATCAGTACCATACATAAACAACTATCTTATGACCTTATTCCAGTCCCTGACCATAGAATGGTTCTGCAGGTCATGCAATTTCTTGAATCAAAGGAATATAGTACTTTTTCTCGCATAGTTTTTGATACAGCACCAACGGTGAGTTGAAAGAAGCAGGTTTTGATGTAAAACTTGTTCACTGAGATTAATGTTTCTATTTACCTGCTGATTCTGCAGGGGCACACACTTAGACTACTATCACTCCCGGACTTCTTGGATGCATCAATAGGCAAGATGATGAAGGTAACTTCTGTCATGCTACCGGAAGGATATTACGGGTCATTTCTTCCACGTTTAAGAACGAGAACCCACATGTCCATGTCTTTCTTCTTCTCTTAACCGGAACTTATTGCAGTGGTTTTAGCATGTTTAAATCTGGGGCTGTATGGTCATGACTTCTTATTTCAACTTCTTCTACCAAAGTCCTATTTTGCACTTTCTTCAGCTTTATAAGTACTGTACTTTTGAATGTGTCACAGCTTAAAAGGAAAATAACATCAGCTACTTCAGCTTTAAAATCCATGTTCAACAAAGAGGAACCACAACGAGATGATCCTGTAAGCATTGAAGTTACAATACTAGTTTTCCATCTGTGCTATTGCTTTACATTGAGCATTATGTCCTTCCACTGCAGAGTGACAAGCTAGAGCAATTAAGGGAGAGGATGACAAAAGTTCGGGATTTGTTCCATGATTCAGCAACTACGGAGTTTATCATCGTGACAATCCCCTCTGTAATGCACAAATTTTCTCGTCCTATTACTAGAAGTTAACAACTCCTGACCATAAGCTTGCAATAAAACTAGCTTGTCACTTCTTTAATATTTACTTCCAATCATAAATAGCTCCACTTCATCTTTTCTTTTCCTGTTTGGTTGAGCTGTTAGACTGAAGTCAACAAGTTTTAATATCCATACATCGTAATACATCAGTCCAATATTATTCAGCCTAGGCTTCTACAGAATACTTCCAGTAGGTTTGAAAAATATTGATAGAAGTAGGAAATGCATATTAGGAGCATAAAGAATAAAACATAGCATTTTTACCATGACCCTGGAAAAATAATTGAGGCGAGGGTCTATTGGATTAAACTAGGTATGTTGTTGTTCCGGTTGTATCATGACTTTGGGAAAACGATGCGAATTTTGTAACTTCTTTGGTTGATATTTGATAAAGTAACAATTTTTTCCCCACTTTATCTTCCAATTAATAAAAGAAAGAGACCTTCATCTTTATTGTGCATTCATCATAATCCTCCCATATCATGTGGCGGAAAGATGATATTATATAGCTTTCTATCTG
>JBDJHY010000008.1:8418394-8433504 GCA_039654485.1 Withania somnifera | reverse complement strand
GATACTCTTCTCGAAAAAATTATGCAAGAAGGTACTTAAGTCCTGAACATAAACTTCCACCATGTATATGCTTCATAGTTAAAAGATATCCTCCTTCTAAGAGGTTTTATTTAAGTGAAACCCATTGGTTCTGGTATGCTCAGCTTTATGGAAATGCTAGCTGTTTCATAACTTGTCAAATTGTTATTGGTGCCAAGTTTTCTTCATGGTGTCACATTATCCTTTGAATTCCATTGCTACAGTGGAGAATAAACTCTGCAGCAGGAAAGGTACTCATGGCTAAATCAATGCATCATAAATTGTGGATGCTTGATTTAGCAACAGAACACTGAGAGCTGTTGTATGCAATAAAAGACTTACTAGGATGGCAGATTAGAGATTCAAAAATGAAAATTTGCTAGGTGCGGTTGATGCAAGAAATGGCAATGATGCTTCAACTTGAACGCATGCCGTATGAATGTTGAACTTAGACAAGTTTGGTGTATTATATCACTATATTGCAAGTATAAAACAAGTGATATAGGAGAGAAAAATTGCTAGGATTTCTGTCTTCCCTTTCTAGCTATGCAAAGTTAATGCTGTATTAAGATATCTTTCCTGATGCAACTTTCAGTCATTCAGTAAGGGCCCAAATATTCTTCACAAGTGACTTATATCATGAAAAGCTGGCAACAGAACTTTCTAGCTTTGTAGCGGCATCACTAGCTCACTAAGAGGAATCAAGGAATAGTATCCAAGTTGTAGGCTAGTGGTCAATGAGTGGGTTGAGAACTACTAGGCTTTAAGGTTCAAGTTCCAGCGGAGGCAAAAAGACTACATGAGTTTTTCCAATATGTATGTTGGTAAGAGATAGCAGGTACCCTGTGAAATTTGTTGAGGTGCGTGCAAGCTAGACTAAACTCCACAGTTATAAAGTGAAAAACAGGAAATGATCAGATGTTGTGTTGGCATTTTTAGAACCTTCGTAATGGGTATCACTCTAAATAGGAGAAATGAATCAAACGCCTAGTTTTGGGGTGACCTTGGACCGCTGTTGTCTTCTCTTAGACATTCATATTCTAGTCTCACTTGTTTAAGTGCAGATTCAAGCCCTTTAACTTTCTAGATCAACATTTTTATCCAAACAGTGATGAAAACTGAATTATCCTGTGAAATGTCAGACTTCCCTGATCTTGACTTGCATAGTTTGCTGATGTCTCTGTTGTTTTACTTGTTTCAGGATCAGTTGCGTGCTCTTGAGGTGATAACTAAAGATCCAGAGTTAGCAAGTTTAAAGATAATCCAAGCACCATTGGTAGATGTGGAGATAAGGGGCGTCGCTGGATTAAAATTCATGGGGGACATGATTTGGAAATAGAATTGTTTCAACAATCATGTAAAATAATGGTTTGGCCTTCTACCTTCAAAAGGTAGACATTTACCATTATCAAACAAGATGGTATTATTGTTGGTGTTGAGAGAAACCTACTCAGATCAGAGCTTAAACTAGTTGATTCTCATTGGACAGCCGGCTTTAGCAACCTTCGCATTTCAAGTCTCCAAGTGGGACCCTCTTGAGTCTTGGCCACCAACGACCTTGGCTTTTTTAGAGAATCCCGCTCCTGGGTCATTGGACTTGTAGCTCTGCAGTTATGTATCCTTCCAGCTTTGAGTGTCTTGTTTTTATATGCACTCGTGTAAGACCTGATTTGTCTAACTCAACTATTCTACTACACGGCTTTTGCGACTTTGCTGAGAGATTGCACAGAAAGGCCCTTTTTTTCTCTTCAATTTTACTCATTAACTCGTGCACAAACAGAATCTCTCATTGCCAACTGAACCTGATAAGAAGGGTGCAGGCTTCATGAATGGAATACAACACTACTTTTCCTCTTTGTTTATCCCATAAACATGAGAAAACTTTACCAAAAAAGATATGATTTTGTGAAAAGAAAAGATGTCCTGTCTAGTCAAAACTGATTATATGCTGTCAACAAGTTGGCATTATTCTGATCTTTACATAATTTGACATTAATATCCTGATCTTTATCAACTTTTGGGTATGACCTCCAATTTCTAAAGTGTACTTCCAGTCATATCCTTGTCAACTTCATAAAGACGAGATGGACATTTTCGGTTATTTCTTAGAGGTTCAAGGCTACATCATGAGGCTCAAGAACCAGGTAGTGTCAATCTCCCAGGAAACTACTATTAACTCTTGTTACACTTGATTTTTCACCTAAAGAAGAATGAATCATTTTAACCTGTTTAATTGACTCCTGCTGCTATATGCCTACTGTTTCGAGTAAGTTACATTTTTGGCAAGAATCATGTCAAGGTTATGTACAATAATCTTCACAAGGGAGCCAACTTCTTGAGGCTTCCCAACAATTTCCTCATGGTTTTGAGTCTGTAAACTGGCATTCTTCCGTGTATACCAAGTGATGAAGCAAGACAGCACCAAACAAGACTTATTTTTTCTGGAAAGTTATCAACAAGAAAAATGCTACGCAGCGACTGATAACACCAAGAAGGATGAGTTTTAGTAAGCAAGGGTACCAATGATCAAGTGCATAACCCTTTTTCCTTAGTACTCCACATCTTGTGATCAGCCACACCCCAGAGTACCTAAAGATCAGGAAGATGAAAATGAAGAGGGAAAAAAGAAGAATTAGAATTTACCTTGGAATGAATAGGCCAACATATGACTTCCTAAATCCCCAAATATGAGGTGCATTTGATATTCAACAACCGATGGCTAATGGTTAGAGTAGAAGACTTCTAGTAGGTAGTTTGCGGTTTTGCTTTTCCTTATCAGTAATATTAGTATTACTTTCGGTATTTTTACCTTTTCATTATTTTCATATTTCTCATTCCTACTTTTCTATTACTGTCTCCTATGATTCGGTTGTCTTACTATCCTGTTGTTGTTACTGCTTATATTTCCATGAATGCTGTGATTATGCATTCCTTGAGTGATGAAGGGTTTATCAGAGGCAATCTCTCTACCTTCACAATATAGCGGTAAAGTCTATGCATCGTTCACTCTACGCTCCCCATTACCCCACTGGTAGGATTATAGAGAATATGTTGTTGTCTATGTTGCTCATACTCTTCTAAAATGTCGAGGGGTGTATGTCAGATTCTACAAGAGTAGTGTATTTTTGGAGAATTCGACATGGATGAGCATCATTTTTGAAGAGTCCGAGCAACATAGGTTGTTCTAAATTTCTGCAAGTATTTGTTAGCAAGGTCAGCCATAGACCAGACCTTTTAGCATTTGCAATTATAAATGCTTCCAAGGCCCATTTTGAATAGATAAAATCTCCTATTATCCTCGTGAATGAGTTACCGTCCTTGCTTGCTACGAGGGTCAAAACAACTGGTAACAACACCGACCACTGCAAGACAGATTAGTTTGTTAGTAGAGAATCATGGCAATAGAGGATAACGATTGGAGTTGATACGTATTGCATGATCAAAGTTCTGAGTACACACCAGTTGAGCTTGACCAGGTTCAAAGTAAATGGCAAGTGCATAAGCTATCCCGGTAACACAATATACAACACAAAGCAAGACGAGATAGTTATCCAAGATTGAAGATCTTGGATTGTTGAAGAAGTAGAACATTGATAGATAAACTGCAGGCTTTACAACAGTATTGATCTGGTCAATTGTATCCTTAGCCATAAAGAATGCCAAAGAACTCATGCCAGATGCACTCTCTCTCCAGTAGTGTAACTTATCTAGAGAAAATGATCTCAAAGCTGCAATCTTGGTGAGAAGAGCTGGAAAACATTTTGGAAGATCAGAACTACGGTGAAGTAAAGAAAAGGTAATGAAGATATATACACTCTTCCGAGGTTTTGAACTTACGAACTGCAATGACAGTGTAAAGGTACCCCATAAATCCAAAGGTTTCATCACTCACTTCAGCAAGTGTTCCTAAACAGAGTCCAGCAAGTAGTAGAATAAGAAAATCAACTGCTTGTATCCTTGCTTCTCGCAATCGCTGCTTGCCAACTCTGCCAATATGAAGTATCATAGATGCCAACCATCAAAACAAATGCAAACTCAAAAGCATTTGTAAATCAAATAAAAGAACTAGCACACATCTTTCCTCCTGAACTGTCACATGAATACTTCCCCCTAAATGTCTGAAGATGCTTCTCAATTGGTCATGCTACCTACTTTGCTACATTTTTCTCCTACTTGGTTCTAAAAGTTTACTCTCATCTATAGTAAAGTTCCTCGGAAGGGCTATACCATTAGGGTCTAGCTCCAAGGGTGTGGCCTAGTGGTCAATGTAGTGGGTTGAGAACATGAGGTCTGAGGTTCAAATTCCAATAGAGACAAAATACATTAGGTGATTCTTCCCATCTGTCCTAGCGTTTATATCCAGTGAATCTAGTCCAGGTGCGCGAAAATCGACCTGAACACCACGATTAGCAGGAAAGAAAAGGGGTGGGGGTTCTATTGTCTAACTACACAAAAGAAAAAGTACAGCGGAGAAATTCCAAACATTTGCATATAGGACTGCAAGCACAAAATAAACACACACACATCTTGAATAATGATTAGAAGGTTTACAACTGAAAAGGAGAGAAACTTATATATACATGTACACACATGCATCTTGAACAATACTTAGAATGTATACAAGTGAAAAGGAGAAAAGTTTATCATTACCTTCCAAGGAAATACTTATATTGAAGCAATACTCCAGGGGTTTTTCGATTGGACAAGTCCGTCGAGGCCAAAAAGTTGAATCTCATGCGGTCCTTCTTCTGTGCAACATTTGATTTGACATCTGACCACAGGTCGTCTCCAGTAAAAGATTGATCAGAGATACCAGTTGCAGGACTTGATACTTCAGCTGAATTTTCTCCAACTGAAGATGCTCTTGATCCAGAAGAATCTAGCATGTCTGGTGGTATGGAGTAACCGTTATGAAGCATCCATCTAAGAGGAAGATCTTTATAGCTCACTCCAGTGCTTGGGAGTTTATAAATTCCTTCTAAAATATCAATGAAATGATCTGGAGGATTAACGCGATCAGGTACATTTATTCCAATGCCTGCAAAATACTCTTCAACTGTCTTTACTGGTCCATGATAGACTGTGAGGCCACCCTTGGCTAGAAGTATCAAATCATCAAACATTCTGAACAAAGTATAGCTGCAAAAGGAAGTTATTACTGAGATAGGTCGTCATTGGTAAGCTTTGGTTGGTTATTCAACACGTACCCATTTTGTAAATGTATAATAATGATCTAACAATATACTTACCCTGTTTTCCCCAATACAAGCGACTAATATTTCATTCATTTCCAATTGTAAGTACTTCATTTAAAAGATTTTGTCATTTAAATACAAGGTTCAATCTTCAATATATCTAGCTATAAGGTATGTTACTCCCTTCGTTTTATTTTTGTATGTCCTATTTTGACTAGGCATGAAGTTTAAGAATGTAAAAAAGGACTCTTGGATCATATGGTCTTAAAGGTGTGTATAACATCACATTTACGCTTTAAATCTTCTTGTGTTAAACATGTCGTGTCATTCCTCTAGAGAATATTGGAATTAAACTAGAATTCCCCAAGAGCCATTAATTGCAGCTTATATTAAGAACAATATGAATATCATTCGCAACATCACCTTGGTTGATGCACCACCATGCATACATTCACTCCTTCAAGAGCTTCACGACGAGTTGCTCTGAGCAACAATTGAGACGAAGAGCTATCCAAACCAGAAGTTGGTTCATCTAAGATTAACAAAGAAGGT
The DNA here is from genome assembly GCA_039654485.1 of Withania somnifera. Lineage (NCBI taxonomy): Eukaryota > Viridiplantae > Streptophyta > Magnoliopsida > Solanales > Solanaceae > Withania > Withania somnifera. The sequence goes on along the minus strand of JBDJHY010000008.1, from coordinate 8,427,739 downwards.
TCCATAACCATTTCCAGTCCAACATTAACTCTCTTCCTCTGACCCCCAGAGATGCCTCGCTTCTCCACTGTCCCCACAAGAGAATCTCTCACCTGCTGCAATCCGAGGGACTCTATGACTCTTTCAACAACTAAAACCTTTTCCGGTTTTGCCAAATCAGCAGCCAATCTGGAAGAAGGATTCAACATTGTTGAGCGGATAAGAATCAATGTGAAGCTAGTAGTGGCAAATTAGAAAGCTAACTGCAACAAAAAAGAAACAAGCTCTTTCCCAAATAATAAAAATCGGTACTTGGGTTTTTGTTTCCTGATATTTTTTCAAACACCGCGAAGATTATTGATTTCAGACCCTCAAAATGAATATTTCGAAAAATCCATTGCAAAATATGAAGTTAACAAGTAAAATAACCATAAGTATCACTCAGAAATCCAATAATTAGGACAAAGAAAGCATAATTGTTTGAAACATCAAATTACTGAACTTTATAACCTCTGGAATAGCAGACTGGTACGAAGAAACATGCAAAAAGACAGAATTGAAACTTGCAGTGCACTAAAGCTCCTACTATGTGTAGGGTCCGGGAGTAACTGGCAAACGTATGTCAGAATATATAGACAACAAAATCAAATCCTAAATCAAACTAAATCAAATTCCAAATCAAACTTTCTATAGAAGTCAAAGATTCAGTATTCAACTTGAAATCGAGGACTGCTTTAAGTTCAGAAAATATGGCAACTTGGAAGATTTGAGTTAGCAATAACTTGGCTTTTAGGTAAATAGTAACAAAGCTATTGTGGTGGCATACCTGCACCGAGCACTAAACCAAAGATTTTCCTCCACTGTCAAATTTCCATGCACTATATCATCTTGAGGAACGTAACCAATAACTTTTTTGTATGACTGAATAGAGTCATGCTTTCCATTTATGAGAATCGAACCAGTTGTAGTACACCCTGCTGCAGCTTTTCCAGTCAATGCAGATAGAAATGTTGTCTTTCCAGCGCCAGATGGACCCATAACAGCAGAAACACGGCCAGGTGATAATGTCCCTGTTACACACCTCAATAGATGCTTGTGTTTCCCCTTCAAAGTAAGTGTCAAATCTTTAAAGTGAACTTCAATAGGAGGCCTGGGCCTTATCTCAAACTCACTTTCCATGTTGATTACTCCAGAAAATGGCATATCTTTGTTCTGCTCCTGCAGAGCTTTTTCTTTCTCGATTTGTCCATATGCATATCTAAAAATTTGAGTCCTTGAATGTAATTGTTTACCCTTGTCCTTTTTGGATTTTTTATCCCCAGTTTCAATGTTGGAATCTTCACTATCTTCAGATTCATTGATCATCTTCTTGAGGTTGTGCTGCTTCTTTGCTTTTGCCTGAGACATACCGGGGGGCAAGGGCAAGCCATCATCTTTACCAGGTTTATTTTGATCACCGTCCTGCCTTGTTGACTTTCTACGTGAGAATGTCTTTGACAATTGAGACCCCACGCTAGCAAGAGATTTCCATTTGTGTTGTGCCTGAGCACTTTCCCTTGCACTTCTTGCACCGGCTTCTCTGGACTTGGCTTGTTTTCGTTCTCTACTGCTCAGAACTTGGTCAGAACAGTTGTATATAATAAGAAGAATAAGCATGATTGCACCCTATTGAAAATGAAAAAAAAAATTCAGAATTTGTGTAAAATCTGAATCTTACGTCTATATAAATAACAGTATGTGCATCTTTACTTGTGGAAAAATGCGTGAACAAAAAACCATATATGTTAGAAATCCAATATCTCTACAGAATGAAAAGGTATGCAAATCTGAGGATACAGCTTTTTTTTCCAGATAAAACGAGAATCTGTAAGATAATTACTTGAGAGAACATTTTGAAGTTACACTAACACAAAATTTCCAAATTACAGCTCCTAAATAGAACTACATTACATATACCAGGGCCAAGTAACTCTATATTCACATGGTTCAGTTGATGTAATCTGAATGTCAGTATTATGAAGAAATATTTACTTAGTTTTGTATTCATAGTTGATGGCTATCAGATCAAGGACGAATCACTGATGAATCACCAAGAAACTAAAAGGTCAAACATTGATTTTGTAGAAAGTCAAGGTATTAGAATATATCTTGGTAATAATATAGAAACCAGCTCGGGTTCATGAAATTATAGGTATTACTTCATGGAATAAGATACCGATTCATCCTCGCTTACCTCTCTTACAAGCCTAAAGTCTAATAGGAGTCTCTTGAATATTGTCAATGATCAGTTTCAATTGAAGTATTATCTTTTATTTCCTCTATTAAACAGTTCCTTCAATATTCCCATGAGTAGAAGTCAATTGAATGTAAAAGGACACCAAAGAAAGAAAAAACAACTTTATCAGAAGCCTCTTGCTAGTTGTGACTTGTGAAGATGAAAATTTGAAGAGAAGCACCTAGAAGATATAGAAGGATCTCAAATTATGTCCAGGTGAATCTCTCCTCTTTCCTCCTGCTCATGAAGAGAAATGGTAAGCTAAATGAAAGATGGATTATCTTGATCTTCCCTTCCCCTTCTCCCTCCACTTAAAGGAAAAGGTGGACCCAAGAGGAAAGGTACAATATCCCATCCCCCTCCTCCCTCTTTTTGAATGAAATGGTGAGCCTGGCTGAAAGATATCAATCTTCCCTAGCGGGTTCTCTTTCAATCAGTTTTGCATCCACCACAAGAGAGAATTTCAGCCATCTCTTCCCGCTTAACCACTTTCCACTTTTCTCCTTCCCCTTCAAGCCGAACAAATAAAACAGTGCACAGCCATGCAATGCTAACCAACTCAAGAGTAATAGTTTCATACGCACAATAATTAAATGGTTAGTCATTGATTGGAAAACTTAAGAATGAGATGATGACTTACAAAAAACATGACACCATAAAAAGTGATATTCTGGTTTGCTGTCTGCCCTTTACAAGTTGCAAATGTATAGCAGCCTGCATGTGAATAAAACTGTTATGCATTTGATCGTTTGGCATGTTGAAGTACAAAATACCACATGCAAAGATTCTACTTAATATACAGTTCATTTTGCCAACTGGCAGAAACTTGTGGTATTGTTTTGAAGTTAAAATAATATATGCTTCAAAGCAACTCAATAGGAAAACAGCTCACCCCACAACAGCACAAGGAACTCAAACAAACCATCGTCTCAGAAGAAAGAATTTGAAGAAAGTTGTTACAGTGTGCGAAGAAGATTAATCAATGTTATACTTCCAGCCATTATTATTATATCTTCAATTTATTTGATCTTATCACAATGGTAGACAGCAGATTAAGGAAAGACAATTATTGAGATGAAAACATGCCTAACTTGTATCGAAGAATCCAAGTATTTCTCTAACTGTATCTCGATTGGAGCCAACAAGCTGCACACTCCCAAACAATATTGGTATATTTTGGTTTTTTCCTTTTTATCATAAATATGTTGTGCAATGAGAAAACAAAGCGGAAGAGATTTGACAAGTGGTTTTCACCGGTACCATATGTCTAGAAGCATCAAACTTGATTCATCTTTTGACATTCATTTATAAATAAGCAACCACAAAGACAAGAAAAAAACTCTACACTGGAATCCAGCTGGCTGTTATTCAAGAGATACACTTACTTGTTTGTACTGTTGAACCAGCTCTGCAGTAATGTCTGAAAAATGCATAAGTTAGCAGTAGGTGAGTAAATGGGAATAGCATGAGCTTATGAACATGAACAGAAGGATACACGAAATGCAGCAGAATGCATTTTACCATCTGCTGTCTAAACTTGCAGGGGAAAAGCAAATGAGCTACATTTTTGGGAGAAAAATAAATACCCTTTACTGCAAGGAGTCTTCTGGACAGTTGTTGGACAGTAAAATCCTGCCGAACAAAAAAGTTCAGTAGCACTCATAAAATCAGCCCACACATCTGCTCCACCACAACTATGACTGGACTCTCCAGGAGGAAGTTGATAGCGGTAGCTGCAAATTTGCAGGCAGGTGATATCAGGTCAAGAAAGTGAATGTGTGTTTGTGTAGGTAATGATAATAATAACCACTCCAGCATGAAATATGAAACTTACGGATCACATATACCAGTTGTCGTGTTGAGTTTTGCAAGAGGGCAATAAGCACCCATCGGGCAGGCTTCGAGGGAAGAAAAGGAAAACCAAAAAATGACAAATCAACAAGGGGAAAGAAAAATAACTATCAGAAAGGAATACTAAGAGCAAACAAATGCAGAAAGCAACTCAAGATGAAAATTAAATGTACATATAAATAATTGAAAATGCAAGACAAACTAACAAACAAATGAAACGAAAAGAAAAAGACTATTCAGAAAGGTCTAACAGACATCTTAGCTTGCTGTTGGACCTTAGAGACAGCAAATTAACTAAGCAGCTCAAGGGAAAAAAAATGCAATTTTTTTTAAATATTCCAAAAGTTTTGTTTGCTGATCAGTTTTTTCTGATCAACTGATTTGTTATAAACAATTACTCCAGATAACTAACAAGTTTTCAGCAACTGTAAGCTTGTCAGTCATTGTTAACTTCCAGAGTCCAGGTACTTACGGATCATGCAGGTCAGACCATGGGGACAGAAGAAGCCTTCACAACAAGATTGACAATTTTGAATTCTGGATGGTATCTCCTTGTCATTTTCAAAGTCAATTTTCTTTTCATTTCCTGCACTGCATGCCCATCCTGGCTCACATCCAGAAATCCATGATGATAGATTACAGTTCTTGTTCGGTTTCAGGTAATTGGAACTTCTTGAAGCACCAGTTTCATCCGCCACTTCCAGTAAACTAGTTGAGTAGAACTTTATTTCTGATGCCGTACACAAGCGCTGCTGAACATCCCCTATCAGGCCACCAAGGACATTGTGAATATAAAAACAGAAAGACTAGAAGGGAGCTTTAATGGCATTAACAGCTCTAACGCATCGCAGAAATTGATGATTGATCACCAAAAAAAGTGAATCTATTTTTCAAATTACCAAAAAGAAAAAGCAAAGGAATATTACGTACGTACTTAGTCAGAAACTAGAATCCTAGTAACATCATTCTGCAAGATTTTAAAGGTAATCCAGATAGACAAGTGGTTATCCAGCACCTCATACCTTTTGTCTGTTTAAGACACCCTTGCAAAAAATCAGAGTTATCGGAGAAATTGAAAGCAGCATCCCACTCAGCATCTCTGCAATATGATCAAAAGTTATCAACTGAGACTAAATTGTAACCTTCCATATAGTTGAATCAAAGCCAAACACCATCACAAGAATGAAACAAATTTTAGGAGAGGGAAAACAATTCCATTCCCCTCTATACCACAAGATTATCGACAGAACCACAACTGTCTTCACTCATTTGCTATGTTTTTTCTTGTTTAATAACAAAGGAGCAGAAGAACCTCTTTATACTCTACATATGCATCACAACATTATTATTTTTGCTACTATCATAGGAACAAAGAACATTTTTTTTTAATATTGAGAGAAAAAAAAAGGTTTTAAATCAAATGGAAGAAATATTGAGAATTCATATAGCCGACCACAACTAATATACGAGAACCTTAATAGGTTAGTTGGTTGACCATCTAGATTTTATATTGTTGGCGAGAGCTCAATTCTCCCCCTTGTAATATCCAAACCTTTTCCCCTTCCCCTACCCCAATTTTTCTTTTTCTTTTTATAACTAATGTAGCATTAACAGAGAATTGCCATGATCCTATTAATCCAAAACAATGCATATAGAAAAAGTTACGTTGATTTAATCGATTTTATAAAGAGAAAAAAATAAATAGTAATGACATACACATTTTCGATACAAAAATCCAATCGGCCTTTCATATTTTTGGTCATAATGGTGGACAAATTCTTAACACGTTGAGCAAGAACCCCCTTGACGAGCTGCATTGCCATGGAATTGTTGCTAGTAGTTTGCTGCCCAGCTGCGAAACTCGCCATGAAAACCAAAAACGCAAAGGATAGAAAGCTGATATTCTTGACGTTCCCCTGTTTTAATCTGCACATTTTTTATCAAATTGAGACAACTTTTGGAGAACAAAAAATGCAAAATTAGTTTGATAAAATGGAAAATGGGTAAAAGAAATGGCGGGGAGGTGATATAGGAAAGCAGAGAGATGAAAGACGAAAAGGAGAAACTGGGCTCTAACTGTAATTTGTATTTGAGGCCAACTGTCTTTAATATTGTGAATAGTATCGGATTTGTTTCTCAGAAAATAATAATAATAATAATAAATAAAAAGAAAACAATAAAATTATAGCATTGTATTCTGAACTGGTAACCATTTTTGGTGATTTAAATGGTAGCTAAACTATCTCAGAACTTTGAATTTTGTATATTAATTATTGAGTGTGAAAGTTTACTATCTTGATCATCACTGCTCATTAGGAAAACACGAATGTTTATCTATAAATATTTAACCATAAAATATTCATTCACTTGGCATAGGTAACAACTGTATTAAGTGATACATTATTTATATATATAATTAACAAAATAAATTTTTAATAAATATTTCTTAACGCAAATACAAGTTAGGTAAAATGAAATGAGAGTACTCCTATTATGATTCCAACATGGCCCTCTGTTGTCTGTTTCTCGACTTGTCAGCATGCGAATTCTCTCTACTTTTAATGCAATTTTAATGCGTTCCTAGTTCTCACAACACACGTTCTTCACAACATATCCAATACAAGTCAAATCAATTTTTCTCCAATATTCTTTATTCAAATATATTCTTTCGTTATATTTTCAATTCAAATATATCACTTATATTGTACCTTGATCGAAATAATCAAACTTCAATTTTTTTCTCTAGGTCCAACTCTATACATTTGGTTAATTGTATAAAAAAATTGCTTTTTATATAATCAATGTAACATTTGATCAAACTAAAATAAAAATTCTAACCCTTTTCGAATACCTCACCTAACCACGCTTTGAGCCCGTTTAACATGATTTTGTTTTTTATTATTTAGAAAAAAATATTACTTTATTTATTTTAATTTATTTATTTAATTTAATTTGACAGTAAATTTATAAAAAAATTAAATCTTATGATATTAAATATAAAATATATAAATATATCAAAATATTATTTCATCATCTGATATTAAACATATAATATGAAAATCAATTAAAAATTTATTAAATTTTTTTAATAAGGTAAAAAAAAAGTAATAAAAATGATGGGAGGGACAAAAGAAAGATCTTGTTGTTTCTTCAACAATTTCTGATTTCTAGTGAATTTGAACCTAGATGAAGTTCTGACCATATAAATTGAAGTGTTTGGAGTATTTGATTATGCAATTGAATGGCTTTTGGAGTTTTAAAGATGAGTTTTTTCAAATTTTAAAAGTGAGTTCGATTAGTTTTTAAGTGATATTTTTTAGTATGTAAAACATTTTCTTTTTTTCTCCAATTAAATGCATACTAAATATGAGCATTATTTCTCAATTTAACTTCAAGTATAATTTTAAAAAGAGGTGGCTAGTGTATTAAAATTTTATATGAAATTCGAAAAAGAATAAAATAAAAAATTTTATTAGTTAGTAAATATTATTCTTATATTAAAATTGTGATGAAAGGGTAAGTGCTGGGATTATCAGGTGGGAAAAAAAAATATTGCTTCCACAATTTTATAGGAAATCAGCGTTTTTATGACACCTACCTACCTTCAAAATCCCACCTAACACTCCCCTTACTCCTTGTAGAAGAATATAAAATACTAGCTGCTTAAACCTTTTACCAAAGGAAAAAAAAAGCTGCTTACACCCTCTTCACTGTACACTTTCTTCTGATAATGGCATCTGCAAATGGGATCTCCATTGCGTCTATCCTCCCTTCTTCCTCTAAACAGGTACATTCATTTTGATCTTGTTTCTTGGGATCTTCATTTTCTTATTCTTGTGATTTAAGTTTTTTGTTGTTGTTGGGATGTGCTTAAAGTTGTGATCTTTAACTGTTTTATGGTCTATTGGGTTGTTAATGTAGGTGGGGTTGAAAGCAACAAGTGTGAATCAATTACAGGGCCAGAAACTCAACAGTCAGGTTTCAAAGAACAGATTTGTAGTAAGGGCGAATGCTAAAGAAATTGCATTTGACCAGAAATCTAGAGCTGCCATTCAGAGAGGAATTGATAAGCTTGTTAATGTTGTTGCTGTCACTCTTGGTCCTAGGGGTATGTTGTCCTCTGCTTCATCTTTGTATTCTAGATCAACGAAAGTTTTCTTTTTTATTTTTATTTATGGATGTTGGCAAGTTTTAATGCAAAGTGCAGGCGCTTCCAAGGTCAAATAAAGGAGTATTGCCATCAAGGTAGATGGCAAGAATAAAGAAGATGAATGTTTTTTGACAGTAGATTCATATAATCATTAGATTAATTTGGGATTTTATGTACAGTGTCTTTGCTCTGGCCAAGTCATTTTCCATGGTGTTTGGCTAGGGACCAAAGTATAATCAAGAATAATTGTAATACTTTGTAAATCGGAGAGTGCTTTTGGTGATTTTTTGTGCATTGGATAATTATTATAATGTCCTCATAGTGTTAGTTGAAACAAGTATAGATGAACTATTATGAAGTTAAGATAAACTAAGGAGAATGACTTTTCCCATAGATAAGGAAAGTTATTTTCCCCTTTTTGATGGAAAACATTTTACAGGGGAAATATCTTCCCTCGTATCAAACACCTAAAAATGACTTCCTTGAGAAAATGTTTTCAACATCATATTAAATGCACTCGTAGTTTATATTCATATTCCATGTTTTGAAACCCAATTATGGGTACTCAAACACAATTCCTTTTATTTCTAATGATAAATTCTTCATGTGCCCTGGGGAACAAGAAAAGTGGTCCGCTAATGTTTTCTACTGCTGGTTGTATGTTGGATTTTTTTGACATCTCCAGAGTGTAGAGCTATAGATAACTTCTGCCTTGTAGTACTCTTATTGGTTGTGGATCCAGTTGATTATGCAGTATGCTTAGGGAGTCAACTGAAGTATTGAATATGATTACCACACCTGTGGAGGTAAAATTGTTAAGCATGAGACATTTAGCATATGCAGCAATGTTATGTATCTGTCATCCTTCCTGTGTGAAAGCACAGAGAAAAAATTACATTACCAAAGAATAACAAGGCAAAATTTCCAATTATTCATCAAAAGAGATGTGCCTTTTGAAGCCAGGACTGATATCTCTCCTCCAGCATTGCTGCAATCAGCACAGCCTATGGATTTCATGCTATACCAGTTGTTTTTCTAAAATCAGTCATTATTTGGTTAGGTCTGTTATGATGCTTTTGTGATGCTTGGT
>JBDJHY010000008.1:8373029-8395018 GCA_039654485.1 Withania somnifera | reverse complement strand
AGTATGGGACGAGAACTCGCTCATTTTGATCCCCTTGTTGACCAAGCAAGGTCGCACTGAGACTGAGAACACCAACGAAACACTCTCTTACCCCCACTGACCAGCTAGTGTTAATTCGAATGGAGGCTGACCGCTAAGCCCACTCTGACCTCGCGGGGCGAACCCTTGTGGTTGCGAGCTTAGTTACTACAGATTAATAATAAGTTAATAACTATATAGAAAGTGAGGTATCATAATAGCAAAATAGACCCATGACTTTTTCAGGGCCTACCAGAGTATAGTGCAAACTTTAAATATGTCCCACTACTAATGGTTGGTTCCTATGAATATGATGATTTAAACTATTGACGAATTATCTTTTGGCAATGGATAATTAGATATATATTTTTTATTAAGAAATTAAATATTATTTATTATAAGTATATATTAATTTTAAATATTTTTAATACAGTTAAAAAAATTATATATTCTTTATTAAATTTTTGTCCGCTAATAAAAATAATGCATTATGTTCAGGTCAATATACATGTGTACATGCGAATTTATTTTGAAGCGTAGTAAAATTAAATATAAATAATAATAGTATTACGAAAAAAATAGACTCAAGATTTAAATTTGATGATTGATTTGACCTCTAAGTGTTTATTATGAATTTATTACACTTAGGACTTATTATAGATTCAATTTTTCTTTGTATAATTTTACTAATTTTTTAAATATTACGAATAACTTTAATACATTAAACAAATAAAAATATATCAAGGATGTAAAAGTTAGATAAATGGACAGAAATTGCTAATTTTAATATATTAAACAAAAAATATTCATCTAGATTCAGTAGAATCTCTTGAAATCTTTCTTTCCAATTTCTTTATTATACACGTGAAAATTTTATATAATATATCATTCTTTTGTTCAAAAAGAATATCCGTTTTCCAATTTGATAATTTTTTTAGTTTTAATATTCCTCATAATATGTTTAAAATTAAAAAATATTTAAATATATTATACTATTTCTAGTTTAAAATCTAATTTAAGTCTCTATCATCTCAAAATTTACAATCTTTTTATTTTCTTAAATTTTATATTAAGTCAAATGAAACGGAGAGATATAAATTATATATAAACGTAGAGTATAACGAACATAAAAAGATACTTCATCCGTCTTAATTTATTTGTCTAGTTTTAATTCAATTACTTTTAAATCTTATAATCTTAAATTTAAAATATATATAATAATCTTAATCATGTCATAATGAAAGTTAAAGCGAAAGAATAACAACAACCACCATAACAATATATCTAATATATAGAATTTACTTTTACCCTTTCCGAAGAAGGTTAGAGCAAAAAAATTAATAAAAAATAAAATAAAATAATTTTTTTTTTTAAAACAAACTAAAACAAAAATAACAATAATATGCATAAATATCCAGTAATGCATTAAAAGAATAGGAATTTCATCAAACACCTTTGTATGAATACTCACACTAACCACCTTTCTTGTCATCAATCAAGAATCATAGTAGTATTGTTCCAACAATGGCATTAATTACAACATCTTCTTTTCTTCCTCTTCCTTCTCTTCACCAACAATTTCATCCTCTTACTACTATTTCCTTATCGAATAAATTAACAATAGTAGTAACTAGCCAACTACCAATTCGAAAGATCCCCGGTGACTATGGGTTACCGGTGATAGGTCCATGGAGAGATAGACTCGATTACTTTTACAATCAAGGTAAAAATGAATTCTTCAAATCAAGAATTCAGAAATACGAATCTACTGTATTCAGAACAAACATGCCACCTGGTCCCTTCATATCTTCCAACCCTAACGTAGTTGCTTTACTGGATGGTAAGAGTTTTCCTATCTTGTTCGATGTTTTCAAAGTCGAAAAAAAGAACGTCTTCACAGGGACTTTCATGCCATCTGTAGAACTAACCGGTGGTTATCGAGTACTTTCCTATCTCGACCCTTCTGAACCACACCACGAAAAACTGAAAAAATTAATTTCTTTCCTACTTTCTTCACGTCGTGATCACATCATTCCTGAGTTTCACGATACCTTTACAGCTCTCTTTGAAACACTAGACAATCAATTAGCTGAAGAGGGTAAAGCTGATTTCAACTCAGCTAATGATCAATTTTCGTTTCATTTCTTAGCTAAAGCATTACTGGGTGTTAGCCCATTACAGACCAACCTCCGAGCTGATGCTCCGAGGTTGATCAGTAAATGGGTGTTGTTTCAACTTCACCCTGTACTTACTCTTGGTTTACCGAAGAGTATCGACGATCTAGTTTTACATACTTTCAGGTTACCACCAGTACTGGTAAAAAAAGATTACCAGAGACTGTATGAGTTCTTTTTTATGAATATGGGGTCTGCATACACTGATCAAGCGGAGAAACTCCAAATATCAGAAGAAGAAGCTTGTCATAATCTTCTGTTTGCTACATGTTTCAACTCTTTTGGTGGTATGAAGATATTCATCCCGACCCTCATAAAATGGATAGCCAAAGGAGGAGTAAAGCTACAGACTCGTTTAGCTAACGAGATTCGCTCTGAGATAAACTCCATTGATGGTGGGAAAATCACCATCTCTGCAATGGAAAGAATGTGCTTGATGAAGTCTGTTGTATATGAAGCTTTGCGAATTGAACCTCCAGTGGCTTCACAATATGGTAGAGCCAAACATGACTTTATGTTTGAGTCACACGACGCTGTTTTTGAAGTGAAAAAAGGTGAAATGTTATATGGATATCAACCATTTGCTACCAAGGATCCCAAAATTTTCGATCGACCCGAAGAATTCATAGCGGATCGATTCGTCGGAGAAGAAAATGAAAAATTATTGAAACATGTACTATGGTCTAATGGACCAGAAACAGAAAATCCAACGTTGGAGAATAAACAATGTGTTGGGAAAGATTTTGTGGTGTTGGTTTCGAGATTATTCGTAACTGAGTTTTTTCTCCGTTACGATACGATAGACGCTGATGTTGGAACATCAACGTTGGGAACTAAAATTACTATTACTTTTCTGAAGAAAGCTTAAATTTAGGATTGGTGTTGCTGTTGTTTATAATTTCAATAATTATTTCTGACTATTTCCCTAAGGGAGTGAATTTTTTATTACTTTTTTTTTTTTAAAAGGGTTGATCCTAATATCGGGGCAACTCCTTATATATTTTGGGTGTCCTTTTTGAGGTGCCTCAACGGTTCTGTAGTCCCCCTTATTGCTCAGTGCCCAGACATAGTCCAGGGAACCTACACAACACCGATGATGACCCTATAATCAGCAGCAATTCTTACTGCTGTTATAAATCGATCCCACGCCGGTGTGAAGGCACACTGCAAGGAGTGAATTTTTTATTACTGTTTGGGTTAGTTGGTGGTGTACATGTCTTTTTCCTTTTAAATATTTTTTCGTTTCAAGATACGTAGTTATTTATTGAGCATTTAAATTATATGTATTTTAATTAATATATATTTTTTTATGATAGAGCCTGTTTCTATTTAGTCGGAATCATAATTCCGACCATTCCTTTGAAGGCCGAAAGGTGAAGAAATGTTTAGCCACACTTTATGCGAAATAGTTTTATCAAAGCACTCTCTTTAACCAATCAAGCAAGATAGATGGAATGAAAGAAAGAAAAAGTAGCTTCGCAGCTCGCCAAGAAGATATACCCGTCACTATAAATTTGTCAATTCTTGGGCTTGGCCAAAGACATACCCGGCATTACTAAGACTAAATGAATCATCTCAATTTCTCAATAGACCTAGTCCCTAAATCCCTAAACTAAATAGGACTATTATTTTATCTTTACGAGGTAGAAATATAATTATTATATATTTTTTTTGTATTTTACTTATGAAATTATATTGAATATATTATTATTACTGAGCTATAGTTTTCATATAACCAAAGTTTCAAATTCATAGCCCAACGAATTCAATATGGGCCAGGTGCCAACATTGCGACTACTATTTAAGTTATAGCCAAAAATATTAACTTGTTGAAATCCTTTCAGAACAATTCTAGATTTACGTGTTAAATTGAAAAGAATTGTGCTTTGGGATGAGCTATTTCACGTATTTTATCTCAATCAAATATGGGATAAATATGAAAAAAGAAGGAAACAAGTTATCTCCATAATATGGGACAGAAGTAACACTATAAATTTTAGGATGAGCTATTTCACGTATTTTATCTCAATCAAATATGGGATAAATTTATCCTAAAATTAAGGGTAAAGTACATAAATGATAAAATACACTACTACGAAATGCAATTACTCATTGTACCACTAGTTATAAAATTACATTTTATAGCATTTTTTTATGTACAATACATACGGAGGATAGCGATACATAACTCGGGTGATATATATAACTCAAGTAACCCTTTAAATACATATGGATACATGTGAAATCATTCAGATATATAATTGGATACGCAACACTTGTGTGGTCATGACACATGTGTTGCATCATGAGTTATACATCGCGATCTTCCACATGCATCGTGCCTAAAAAATAGTATATTTCATAATATTTAGTAGGATAAAATATAAATATAATAAATATATTTAGTTAATTATTTAATTTATTCTAAAATTAATTCCAGAACTAGTTATATTTTATGTACCAAATGATCTTTAAGAAGAAGGGGGGGAGTTTTTTTGCCTGAAACTTAGTAAACTATAAATTAAATAATATTAATAATAATAAATTTAATATAATTTAATAAGTAAAATCTCAAAAAAATAAAGTATTTGTTAATTGTTTGAAAAGAATAAAGAGGCTATTTTTAAAAGAACATAAACCAAATGTAGGGTGAAAGTGGCTAACAACTAAAGTTTTCCAATTCCAATGGGCTATAGTTGCAACGTGCAAACAATTCATCAACCAAACAACCTTTGTTTTCTTTAATTTCCCACAAGTTTTGTGGAAGGGATAGAATGTTCTGGAAACTCCTCACTCTCTCAATAATAATACTTCCAAAAACAATTGCAAAATATTAAGCCCTAATCTCTCTTTGTATACTTCGCCTAACTTCTCACTATTTCACTCCAAACCCACCCAATCCCCTTATCCTCTCACAAACATAGCAGCAGCTCTCTAAACTCTCTTCTTCTCTAGCAATGGCTTCTGCTAATGCAATTTCCACTGCTTCTATCATTCCTTCTCCTTCTAAGCAGGTATACCCTTTGTACTGTACCATTTCTTGATACATGGGGTGTTCATGTTTCATGTCATGTTAGACATTGTGTGTGTTGTTTTTGGCTTTTACTGATATAGGTCATCATAATTTGAGTATTTTACTGTAAAGTATTCATTTTTATACCATTTCTTGATATGGAGTGTTGATGTTTCATGTCTTGTTAGCTATTCTGTGTGTTGTTTGTGGATTTTACTGATATGGGTTATGTGTTTTTACTGTAAAGTGTACATTTTTATACATTTTTTTGATATGGGTGTTCATGTTTAGCTATTCTGTGTGTTTTTTTTTTTTGGCTTTTAGCCTTTTACTGATGTGGGTCATCATAGTTTGAGTATTTTCACTATGAAGTATTCTTTTTTGATCAATTTGTTGATATGGGGTCTTCATATTTCATGTCTTATTAGATATTGTGTGTGTTGTTTGTTGCCTTAAATTGATATAGGTTATCTAGTTTGAGTATTTTTACGGTAAAGAGTTCTGTTTTTTGTAGCAGTCTTGGTATAGGTTTTCCTGCATTGTGAGCTATTCTGTGTGTTGTTCGTGGCTTATAGTTTGAGTATTTTTACTATAAAGTATTCTTTTTTGATTAATTTCTTGATATGGGGTGTTCATGTTTCATGCTTGTTAGATATAGTGTGTGTTGTTTGCGGCCTAAAACTGATATAGGTTATCATAGTTTGAATATTTTTACTGTAAAGATTTCTTTTTTATAGCAGATCTTGGTATAGGTATTCCTGTATTATTAGCTATTCTGTGTGTTGTTTGTGGCTTTTAGTGATATGGGTCATCATAGTTCGAGTATTTTACTATAAAGTCCATTTCTTGATATGGGTGTTCATGATTTCTGTATTGTTAGCTACTCCGTGTGGGTTGTGCCTTATCCTGATGTGGGTCATCATAGTTTGAGTATAAAGTATTATATTTTACTGTAAAGTTTTCTTTTTAATACAATTTCTTGATATGGGTTATGTTGTTTTGGATCTTGTTAGCTATAGTGTGTGTTGTCTGTGGCTTTTCCTGATATGGGTCATTCTAATTCGAGTATAAAGTATTCTTTTTTCCTGTATTGTTAGCTAGTCTCTGTGTAGCTTTTGCCGTTTACCGGTAAGGATCATCATAGTTGGAGTATTTTTACTATAAACTAACTCTTTTTTATACCTTGTTGCCTTTTTTTCTAGTGTGGAATGAGTCAATCATCTACTTTGGTAAAATTGAAAAAAATGGTGATATTATTCCTCTTGATATGGGGTTCGTGTTTCCTGTATTGTTAGCTATTCGATATGTTATTTGTGGCTTTTACTGATATGAGTCTTTGTAGTTTGAGTACTTTTACTTGAAGTATTCTTTTTTATGCCATTTCTTGACATGGGTTCTCTTGTTTTGGGTCGTGTTTGCTAGTATGTATACTCTTTGGATCATTTATTTGTGATACTAGGGTTGGTCTTTATACAATTGTTTCATATTGTATTGAGTCTGTTTTGCTGTTATGTTTTCTCTGTGTCGTGGGTCTTATTGTTTTGAGCTATTTTAGCTTCTGCTGTAAATTGGGATGCTAATTTGTTCATTTATTTGTCTGTTTGATTCAGGGGGTTCTGAAGAACCGGAAGGTTAACCAATTGCAGGGACAGAAATTCGGCAATAAGGTTGCAAAGAACCGGTTTGTAGTCAAGGCCTGTGCTAAAGACATTGCCTTTGACCAGAAAGCTAGGAGTGCCCTGCAGGCCGGCATGGACAAACTTGCTGATGCAGTCGCCCTGACACTTGGTCCTAGGGGTATGTTTCTGCCGGCTCCTCTTTGTCCTTCCAATATTTTGCAACACTTCTGGATTAATTTTTTGGTTTCTATTGCAAATTTGAATTGTTGAATTACCAATTCTAAGTATTCAGGTCATTTACTGGTTCGTGTGAAATGGAAATGAAGCAACTTGGTGACCTGAAATTGTGGAGCTACAGTTTATGCCTCTTTGTATTCTTTGTTTATTTAATTTTGATTTCTTTAGCGCCAAAGTAGATAATATTGAGGCAGGTGATTTTGCAGTTGTGACAAAATTATTAAAGGCAAAGGTAGTTTTTAATTTAAAGAACTCGTAGTGGACTCTTGTCAATTATCTAATGCGCACTTGAAGGGAGTGAACGGAAGAAATATATTTCATTTTGTATGAACATTTATTGATTTACTTTTGGAGTTTCTGTATGTGGAATGAGATAGAATGCATGATCAGTGCTTAGCATTACTTTTATGCTTCTATTTCTGTTATCTGTGATTTAACTAGCTTGGACTCTGATTTCATGCTATGCCGGTTTGATTTTCAGTAATGATTCACTTATTTGATTGATATCATGCTATGCTTCTTTTGATTGGTTGAAGTCCTGAAGATCTTTTACTTTCCTGCAGGAAGGAACGTAGTATTGGATGAATATGGCACCCCTAAGGTGGTTAATGATGGAGTTACAATTGCTCGAGCTATAGAGCTACCTGATGCTATGGAAAATGCTGGGGCTGCCCTTATCAGGGAGGTTGATTCTTTCCTTCAATTCTTACTACTCGAGATTGTAGTAATTTGTTCTCCATATGCGGCCGTTTATGTACACTATTTGCTACATATTGTCAAAACTTATCGGCCTTGTTTTCTTTTCTTGATTTCAAATGCATACTGAAGGTTGCAAGCAAAACCAATGATTCAGCTGGTGATGGAACCACAACTGCATCTGTTCTTGCTCGGGAAATCATTAACCTTGGTCTCTTGAGTGTTACATCTGGTGCAAATCCAGTGTCCTTAAAGAGGGGCATTGACAAGACTGTACATGGTTTGATTGAAGAATTAGAAAAGAAGGCTAGACCTGTTAAAGGTCGTGATGACATCAAAGGTAATATTTTGATGCTTTTCTTTAAGAACTCTATTGGTCAATTCATCTGGACTGACAGGCTAATGATTAGTCTCCCGAATTGTTTCTTTATCCAGCTGTTGCTTCAATATCTGCCGGAAATGATGAAAGCATTGGCACCATGATTGCTGATGCAATTGACAAAGTTGGTCCAGATGGTGTGTTGTCCATTGAGTCATCCTCCTCCTTAGAGACAACTGTTCATGTTGAAGAAGGAATGGAGGTTCGTATCTTCTAGCGATTAACTTGTATTCTCATATGATGTCTGTCTCATGCAGCCAGGTTCAATCTTTTATTGACAATCATTGCAGATTGATAGAGGATATATTTCCCCACAATTTGTCACCAACTCCGAGAAATTAATTGTTGAGTTTGAGAATGCTAGAGTCTTGGTTACTGACCAGAAGATCTCAGCTATCAAGGATATTATCCCCCTATTAGAAAAGACAACTCAATTACGTGCCCCTCTCCTCATTATTGCGGAGGATGTCACTGGGGAAGCTCTGGCCACTCTTGTTGTGAACAAGTTGCGGGGTATACTGAATGTTGCTGCCATCAAAGCTCCTGGATTCGGTGAAAGACGAAAGGCTCTTCTGCAGGATATTGCCATTGTGACAGGTTCTCAAACTTAACTTCTGTTCTCGAGTACACTAGTTTCCTGGTTCTCCTTTGTTCTTTGTCAGTCATAAGATGGGGAGCTTGTCTAACGTATATCCTGTTTTCTGGCATAGATGCTTGGACTGTGAAGTTAATAGAAACAAGCTTAACTGGAAAAAGACAGTGAAGAAGGTTTTATGTGCGTGCGTGTTGTGTACACAGATTAATGCTGAACTCCTATTTCTTTTCCTTTATCCTGATTAAGGGAATGTGTTAAGGAAACCAGTGTTATCCAAAGATGCGGAGCCCAAAGTTTGTTTTCTGGAATCCCTTAGTTCTCCTGGTCCTAGTTAATAGAAATGAGAAAAATTGTAAGAAAGACTAAATAAAGAAGATTTATGTGTTTCTTCAAAAGTTTTTTGAGTTTGAGCCTGGATTGTAGTTGTGAGTAGGTAGCTTTACTCTTTTTGTTGAGCGTACTTGAGAAAAATACACCCTTTGATGAGCCTACTTAAAAAAACAGAAAAAAATTGGTAATAATGGTATAACTATTTAATATCAAAGTACCTGCGTTGTGGAACGACAACTTATTCTGGAACAAAATCTAAGCATATAACAGATTATTTAGGGAGTTGACAATTTTCTAAGAATTTGGTTAATGATCTGTGGCATTTGGACTGTTCCTTTACAAAAGCTTCTTGCACCCAAAAAATGAGAGTCTAAAGATAATTGGATTTTGGAATATTGTAGGACAATTGTTGTTGGTTTTTCCGTACAAATAAAAGCTTTTATGATCTTTTTAAATGTCATAATTAGAGAGAAAAAAATGGATGCTTGAAACACATTTATTGGAATGGTATGGTAGTTGACAGTATGGCTTGGCTTGTTTCTTATTGGCATCAATGTTTGTCTTCATAGAAAAATGGGAAATCGCAGACTTCGGTAATAATGTTGTGAAAGTTGTTAAAATGTCATGCTTGAGTTTGATCTAGAAACGAGAATTCTTTTCGTCCCGACAAAGATGGGGTGTTTAAGGGAACATTGTTATTCTGAGTGAGTCATAAGTTAGCTAGTCTAGCTGTTTCTCTTAAGTAGATACAGTCTTGTGTGCATGGTGCCTTCCATTTGTGCCAAATGCATGGATTATCTTATGTTGTCCTCAAATGCATGCATGAGGCAGAACATTTCCTTACCATAAAGTTGTGATATTATTTCAGGAGCTGAGTACCAGGCATCTGATTTGGGCCTGCTTGTCGAGAATACTCCAGTCGAAGCACTTGGAATTGCCAGAAAGGTGACAATTGAAAAGACCTCAACAACCATCATTGCTGATGCAGCATCAAAGGATGAGATACATTCTAGGATTGCTCAGATTAAAAAGGAGCTGTCTGAGACGGACTTAGTGTATGATACCGAGAAACTTGCTGAGAGAATTGCTAAGCTGTCTGGGGGTGTTGCTGTCATAAATGTTGGAGCTGCAACAGAGGCTGAACTTGAGGACCGCAAGCTTCGTATTGAGGATGCAAAGAATGCTACTTTTGCTGCAATTGAAGAGGGAATAGTACCTGGTGGTGGTGCTGCATTTGTTCACTTATCAACTTGTGTCCCTGCCATTAAGGACAAGCTTGAAGATGCAGATGAGAGGTTGGGCGCCGACATCATTCAGAAGGTAAAGACTGCAGAAATATCAATAATTAAATTTTATTTTGTTCCATTTCATATGATAGTTTTTGGGCTGGACATGGAACACAAGAGAGGGAAAACACTGTGGAACATTATCAAAAGTACCATTACAACCTGTGATTTTAAAGATGCTATGATATTCATGGTTGTAAGAGCATGCCATTGAGAGTTGCTGGGCTTATAATTCTTGATTTTGTGCTGAAAACTATGAACTGAACATGTCAATATCAGTCCTTTGTTGATTTTTCTATTTGTGCTTGTAGGCATTATTAGCCCCAGCATCTTTGATAGCTCAAAATGCTGGAATTGAAGGAGAAGTAGTTGTGGAGAAAGTAAAGGAGTCTGAATGGGAGATGGGTTACAACGCGATGACAGACAAATACGAGAATCTCGTGGAAGCTGGAGTCATTGATCCAGCCAAGGTGACAAGATGTGCCTTGCAGAATTCAGCATCAGTTGCAGGAATGGTGCTGACAACACAAGCCATAGTGGTTGAGAAGCCAAAGCCTAAGGTGGCTGCACCTGCTGCTCCACAAGGGCTTCAAATTTGATCAATATAAACAATGTTTGCTAGGAATATTTGTTGGCTTTGAGATGAACATTGACGCGGGGCTGGCTTCTTACGGTGAAGGTTAGTGTAGGTACACTAGATGAGTGCATTATTATTTATAGCTGGTTTTTTCAGTTTAAATCCTACAGTGAGAACTTGTATGACAATGAATAATATTGCTACTTGTTCTGGTAAAAGTAAATGCAAATGTCTTGATTATTCATGTTCATTTTTCCTCTTTGGTTTGTGTGTGCATTGGTATGTTGTATGCCGTGTTAATGTTTTGCTACCTTCTCGATACAAACTTACATCGAATATTTAAGAACGTATATTTGGTCAATCCATCTACTTAGGGAGCTCTTCCTGTATATTATCTTGTTCAAATTTTCACAGATTGATTGTAAGGCCTTTAACTTCAGAATGGATGACAGAATTCCTCCGGGAAGCGTAGGCAGGGGCAAAGCCTATTGATCCATCACTTTGCTAATTTCTAAACTATCGGACTTTTCTATTCAACATCAATGGAAACAAGCTACGCCGAGTAAGAAATATAAAACAATCAGTTTATAAAAATTACTGTTGTAAACCTATAGCTGCAGAACATCGTAAAATAAAATCATTTCTGTGAAGTAAAGATTCATCAAGTCTACTGTGGAGGAGTAGCAACGAAGGCAATAACAAATATTGCCGTAAAAATGTTTCAGTGCTAGTTATTCAGTTACAGAAGTGATCCCATTGCGTCTATCGACAATTTGTTTTATAAACTTAATTGACTGTTTTGTAAAATGCTAATTAGTGATTTCTCCAAAGAAAGAAATTATCTAGATTTTACTTTTCAACATATGATTAGAAAAGGTGATAGTACTAAATATGATTAAAAAAAAAAAAAAAAAAGAAAAGGTGATAGTACTTGTATACAATGTGACTATATATCAACACTATGCATGTGGTCCTAAATGTTGTCTCTCATGGTGTATTTTTTTTCCATGTCAACTTCAAAACAAAGCATAAAATCCTTTTTTAGAAAAACCTAAGTAGTTGGTAGTCCAATATTAAAGTGACATGGACCACAAACAATTATAACGCTTGAGTTGGAGTGGCAAAACGTTTTTTTTTATTTCTAATAAGAAAATCTTTTGGGTTGAAACGACTTTGTTTAGTAACAGTAGTGGAGTCAGGAATTTAATTGTGTTAAAATCGTACAAAATTAAATATATATTTATAATGACTAATATTTAATTTTTATGAAACTTAACCTAAAGCTTTGTTGGGTTAAAATGAATTGAATCACAAATTAAGGGTCATAATTTTCGGGAGATAAATTTTTAGAGAACAATTATGTTATTTTGAAAAGAACCAACCTTCATGACATATTTTATTTTTTCAAAAAATAAAATAAAATATTTTTCTATAATTAGTATATATTTTCTGGATTAAATTTTACAAAAGTTTGAAAGCCTTGAGATAACTTGCAGAAAAAATACTTTTTAGGCTAAATAAATGATTTATTATTGATGGGCGACTATTAAATCCGCCCAACTGAATTGATATATGAAAGATAAATTTAAAGTAAATGAATGTGGAGCCAGATGCGACTGTTTGTTTCAATTTTTAAAAATTCTTGATAGAGAAATTGGCCCTCTGAGCCCCAAATCCAAATTAATATTTATATATATATAATAATAATAATAAATTTCGTTTCCAAACCTAGAATCTTTAACTAAAATAAAATGCATTGATTCATTGCTTTATTCATCAATAAAATCCAAATTAAATGGACTCCTATACATATTGAATGAGAAATTTTATTTATATATAAAAAATAATTTCGTTTCCAAACCAAAAATTTCAACTAAAATAAAATGCATTGATTGGTTGCTTTATTCATCAATATGGTATCTATCAACTTATACATATAATGATACTTTCCTTGTTCACTTCTTTATTCTTATTATTACTATATTAATAAAAGAATCCTTTAAATTGTTTAAAAGATTTTTTTTAAAAAAGGACATAAAAAAGCATCCCAAATTTTAAAAATGGTTTTTTTTTTTCAATAGTGTGAAGGCATATTTCCATTTCTTTTAAATAATTTAATTCTATACTTACTCGTCCCAAAATAGTTGACAGTTTTATATAAAAAAATTGTCTCAAAATAATTGTAATCAAGAACTGTTTTTTTTTTTTTTTCAATTAGTAATAAATATGGAGAGAGATCATTATGCTACAAAGGAAAAAAATATTAATTAAAGATGAATAATAAATAAAAGTAACTTAATAAAATTATATTCAAATTAATATTTTTTTACTAGTTATGAAAAATTCGAACCTCCCAACAATTATAGGACAAGTAACATGTTTTAAGGCATTTTTTTTTTAATTAATAATATTCAGATTTGACTAGATTTTTTGAACGTTTTATTTATTTTGGTAGGAAAAAAAGGATAGATGATTTCGAGGCTTGTCGGAAATTGACTATGAACATTAAAAAACCTTCAAAAGAAAATCAAATATTTTGTTTTAATTGATATTTTTTCTCCTAGTGACCGGTTATTCATAAGAAATATTGTCGCGTTAAAAGAAAGGGTAAATTATGTAAAACACATTATTATAGAAGTCAATTACTTCTCATACAATTAATTTTTGAAATTATTTTTTGTATCCCTTTTTTATGTGCGATATATCACTTGGATCACGATACATAACTCTAGTAGCTCTCTTAAATAGATACAAATCTATATTAAGACACTCAAATACACGTTCAGACACGCAATACATATGACATGTATATTGTTTATTTGGGACCGTTAAGATAAGATTAAAAAATAATATGTTTTGTAATTTTAAAAAAAATTATAGGATAAAATATAAATATAATAAGGATATGTAATTTATTCAAAAAAATTATTATAGCATTTTATTTTTTGGAATCTGATTCTATGTGAATTAATTAATTGACAATTTTCTCTTGAGCTGCCGATTTTTTCTTTTATTTTCTAAAACCGCTAAATATTATTCCAATTCTGCACTGAAAATGACATAAATTGGCTTTGTATATTCTAATATTTGGTGAAAAGAACGATTGACAATTAAATTTGAACTGGAAATCAAGTGACATTTTAACCATTCATCTCACAAAATCATAATATTTGATATTTGATGTCCGTTACTCATATATTTAGGCCTGAATAATTCAAACTTTTATTGAAAGTCCCATTATGAAGAATAAAACACTTAATTTTTCATCAAATATCCGTTACTCATATTTAGGCCTGACTAATTCGAATTTGCGTTGAAAGATTTCACTTTAACAGATAAAACACTGAATTTCACCTAATATTTATTATTCATATTTGAACTTGAGTAATTCAGGTTCGAGTCCAAAAGTCTTAGTATAGACTTAATTAATTTAAATTTATATCAAAAAATTCTAACTGATTCAGGTTAAAAACGCCAAAAAATCCCCATTATGGGGAATAAAAAGCCTCAAACCAAGGTGACTCAATATCTAAGGGTCAAACTCGTACTTAGTGAACACAATTTATTTTATATTTTATAATCATTTGCTAGATAAAGGGTACTGTATTTTAGCATAATATTATGTATTAATTGGTATATAGTTTGAAAAACAATTTGTTAAATAAATACGTTGCTGTTATTAAGGATAAGCTATTTTTTCTTTTTCTATTTTAGCTTTTTTATTATGCTAAACTGAATAAGTTAAAAGTAAAATTTTATTTTTAATATAATGAATAAAGAAAAGTGTATGTATAAAGCGTATAAATTGTAGAAATGAAATTTATGGTGAATGATATTTATAAATTGCATTCCGTAAATGAGTTTATTTGATAAATGGTATTTATAAATCGTATTGCAGCTATTTCCCCAAAGAATAAGTAACAAATTATTAAATAAAAGGGTCAAGCAATAGCTACATTTTTTAATTTTCTTTTTTAAAAATAATTCAGGAAGTTAAAATTAAAAAATAATAAAATTAATACTCTCTTTGTTCCATAACTATTGACAGATTTGCATCTTTAATTTTATTAAATTTTTTTAATTAAATATAATTTAATTAAATTATCTTTATTTATTATTTATTTTTAATTAATATTTTTTTATCTCACCTATTTTTTTCATATTTATTATTAAAATTTAAAATAAAAATAACATTAATTAATTATTAATTATTTAAATTATAATTATTTTAAAATAACTTTTTTATAGACCTGACAATTAATATGAGGCGGAGAAAGTATTTTTAGAAGATTTGACAGTACTTTAAATTGTGTGCCGGCTGTGGAGCCCATTTTCTTAAATGTATGAATAAAGAAATTACTCTTTATACAACCAAAAAAATTTAATAGAAATAATAAGCAAGATTTTTTTTTCAACAATACGTTGGCATATACATTTAGGATTTTATCTATTTATTTACTGTTTGTTGTTATTGTTTTTTATTACAAATTAACTAATACAATATAAATTTTACCACAAAAACTTTGATATTAATTTATTTCACATTTGAGCGGCGGGATAGTAATATTTATCGCGATATATTATATTTGAAAAAAATGCCAAAAATGAAAATATTAGCCCTTTAAAAGTTTTTTTCATTGTTGTAACTGAAATATTGATCATAGTTAAAATTGCAAACAATTTTTATCCAAATTTATTCAATTCTGAATGATCAAAACACATGGTTTAAATGATTCCTTTAGGGGCTTTAATGCATACAGATGACCTGAATTTAATCTCCCCTTAATGCCTTTTAGATTGTGTCCGTCACACAAGACTTAACATAATGCTGTTTTATATCTTTGGTTTGCAGACTATTACATTGTAAGAGATGCGTACAACATGCTCACTATAAAAGGTTTACTCAAAGGACACTAACCTGTAAATTTTTCTGATGTTCCAAAGAAAAAAAAAAACATGGTTTGAATTATATATTTTACATTTCAATAGTAATTTGATGAAGTAAACAGAATATAATTCATGTATTGCTCTCAAAAGAGTAAAAGAAGATTAGATAATCTTTCTCCTATTCGATAATATAGGTCACAATAAAATTATTTTTTGTATGATCTTTAATTTATAAATCACTTTTTGAATTATATAAATACTACATACTATTATTCACATTAGATTATTTACATCATAATTTTTAAAATGTGATTCTTTCTCGAGTTCTTCGAGAATATGAAATATTTTAGGCATCAAAATTATCCTTCTAATTTATAACTCAACAAAATAGTTTGATCGTCATATATAACTCAATAAAATTTCTTAAGATACATTTGAAGAGTTGCTATACATAACTCGAATGAAATACATAATTCAGATAACCCTTCAAATACATATCGATACAGTTAGATACATGGTTAGACACACGATTCTTTGTGTAGTTGTAATACATGTGATGTATCATAAGTAATATATCGCGACTCTTCCCCATTCTTCTGACAAAATAAAATATAAATATAAAAAGATATTTAATTAATAATATAATTTATCTTTGTTACAAAATGTCGTATAGTATAAAATTTCCATTACATCTTCCTTTTGCAATTTGCAAATTAAAATAATTGAATTAGTTAAAAAGTCGTTATATCAAAGCGCCGTGAATTGGAAATCATTGAAATAATCAAAGTTTATGTTTAATTTTTTTGGTCTTTGACGTGGGTGTTAATCTCTTTCTTAATCATGTCAATTAAAGTGTGACATTAATAAACATTAGACTAAATCCATTTTCTTTTCTTAATTAATAATGTTCGAGTCAATTTTTACATATCTAATTCATTATTATTGAAAAAAGTTGTTTCACTGATCATTTGTGATCGGTTATCTAGGAAAAACGATCACAAATTATTAATAAAATGTGATTGTTTTTTCTATTTTTTTTAATAATAATCCTATAAAAAAACGAATCATGCTTTCGCACTACAAAAGAATACATAAAGGTTTTATAGGAGAAATAGCAAGTGTTGCGGACAAAATACGAATCGCTCATTATTATTTAAGAAGCACTCAAATTGTAGCGGCGGAGTTTAAAATTTAATAAAGGATAAGTAAATTTTATTTTAATTTTATTAAAAATATTAAAAATTTAAAATATATTTATAATAATTAATATTTAATTTATTTAAATGACTAAAATTAATTAATCTTAACATAGAGGCTAACAATAATTAGTTAACATACTAACAGTCCCAACTAATTAGCCCATCACATGCCTCTCTCAATTTAACTTTTTCCTCACACTTTGCAATAAGACAAATAAATAAGTTGTGGGCTAAACTATTTAAATTTTTTATTAATAAAAAAAAAATGAATAAAGAGGGAATTATTATAATTATAATAAGTTCATATAAAAAAATGATTAATGAGAAAACATACTTGTCTTGGGAATTGTGACATACTCTGTATTCTGGCTTCTGCCTTCCTTAAACCGCCTAAGACCACAGACAAAATAAATAATAAAATAAAGTTCCTCGTAGAGTTTGTTTCAACCGACACCCATAGAGTTTCTCATACAACCGAGTTTTCAAAATTAAGTTTTAAATTATTTTCTTATACATTATATATAATTTAAATGACGATATATGAAATGTTGTTTTGATATATTATGTAATTAGAATTATAAATAAGTAATTTTTCAAATATTTATGAATATGTATTTAGCTATTTTGATACATAATTAATAATGAATTTTTTTTAATAAATGATGATCACGTGTATATTTTTTATTAAAATATTATGTAAAATATAAAAATTAAATATTAATTATTATTAATATTATTTAATTTTAAATATTTTTAATTAAAAAATATTTGATTCATTATGTAATTTACCTTAATCTTATATCTTTTCTCCTCATATTTATTTTCAAGTCCTTTTCTTGTTGAACTTTTAACATAATTTCCTTTTCAATGTCTTTAGTAAATTGACAATTACACCTCCCAAAAACCAAGGACAAAAGTTGTTGCTCAGTTTCAGACCCACCTTTGTCTCTTCCCATAATTACAAACCCACAGCTTCGGATCCCCCAACACGTTTAAACACACACTTATTTGAGTGCTCAACCATTCAATTAATTGAAATGAAAGGTTAATTAGCTTGCGTTTATTAACAAAAAAATTTATTTTTATTTTTTTAATTTAAAAAAATTATAAAAAATGCGAAGCATATAATTTTTTAATTTAGAATAATAGAAAATTAAAGTATATTTAATGAAAAATTTTAGAAAAATAATTTTAAAAATTTTTCAAATTTAATGTAATTTTGAAAAATTGAATTTTCTATTTTTCTTGAAAAAATTATGAATTTTGAATATATTTTCTATATTTTAAATTTTCTAAAAATACTTTTTAAAAAAAGTAAAATAATTTTCTATTAATAAACGCATCCTTAAAAATTAAATAGTCTGTCTCTCTAACTTTTTTTTTTATGTCTTCATATTTCCCGTATAGTGATATGAGAGTGAAAAAAAAAAAAGAAGAGAAAGAAATGGAGTTTCTCTTGCTTTTGGCACAACGAGTCTTTCCTCCTTCTCTCACTTAAAATTTTTTTTTTACTATTTTCTTATGATGACTTAAATGCTGGGCCATCTCGAATGGCGTGAGCCAACAAATGAAGGTTGGGTAAGAAAAAACTTCTCAATTCGTATTGAAGTTTTGATATAAAATAGCAATCGTTATAAATAAATTTTAAGATGCTTGAATTAGCTGCAATGTAATCTTTTCATTAACCCAATTTTACTCCTAATTCGTAAAGGTAGACTAAACTGTTTTTTAAGCATAGCAAATTGAAATAATAATTGAAAACAATATTGAAGAAAATATAATTACTATACCATATAACAACTATACCAAAAAGAATTGTTCTTAAGGATTAGAAATACCTCAATTTTAAAATACTGTTACGATTATTTTAAAATTACTGAAATGCAAAATAGTTAAAACTCTTTTTATTTAATCTCTTTTAAGAAGTGTATATAAGAGAATTACGATAAATTATTTAAAATAAAAATAGTAACAGTTTGATTGATAAATATCCATTTTTATTAAAAAACCTTACTCCCGCCATTCTTAAATACTTGTGAATTTTTTTAATTTGCACACCCTTTAAAAAAGATAATATTAAATAAAATATAATTTAACTAAATTATTTTTATTTATTATTTATTCTAATTTGTATTTTTATCTTTTACATTATCTTTTATTATTTTTTATGTTTATTTTTAAGAATAAAAATAAAAAAATAATAATTATGTCTTAATTTTTTAAAATAATAAATATCTGTAATATTTATTTTAGTAAAAATAATAAGTATTTAAAAATCGAAAAAATACTTAATTTATTAATTTTATTGTCCAAATAATACGTTCACATTAATAGGACAAAGCAATTACTATAACTAGAGAAATATATAGGGCCAGAGGCTACTTCTCTTCCTTCCCACGTGTAAAACTCACTCACCCAAATTCCGCCATCAAACCGACCCGACCCGTAAGAGATCCCCCTCTCTCCATGTTTTTTTTTTTTTTACTATAAATATACAAGAAAAAGGGAAGGCGTGTATGCACTCGTGTGTCGATTCGTGTTAAATAAAACCCAGAAAACAAGGGTGGTGTTGTCATGGCGAGATCCCGTTGGAAATTCCTCTCTTCTTCTTCATCTATCTCCACTTTCATCTAACCCTAAACCACCACCGCCACCACCGTATCCGTCACTATCACAGCCATCACCATCGACGCACCGTTTATCTACATTCCGACGAAACAACACCTAATTAATTAATCAACGAGGTTAAATTTCAATTTATTATTATGACAATGTTATAATGCATGTGATTTTGTAGCTTAATTGATGATCGATCGATCGATGTGGAGAGATGGATAGATAGATAGAGAGAGAGAGGGAGGGGATGATTTAGTACATGCATGATTTTTTTTTTTTTTTTGTGTGTGTAGGAAATGGCTACAGAGATGACGAAGCTGTTATATATAGTGGTAGTTGATGGTGACGATGAGCAGGAGAAGAGAGAGCAGCAGCAGCAAGGAAAAAACTCTTTTAGATATACGCGTTCTGTTTTGCAGAGTACTCTTCAACTCATGGGATGTAAACCGAGACATGCCTTTAAGGTGAAATTTTTTGGTACCTATTTTCAAAATGTGCTGATTAATACGATGTACACTGTTTTGATTTGTTTGTCTGCTTTTGACTTAGCACGGAGTTTAAGCAAGTAAAGAAAGAGTTTTGAATTTTAAAGTAGCTTTAAACTATATGTAGAATGTATATCTCAACATGTGTTGAATTACAAGTTTGATGATTTATATGGTAAATCATTTTGGAAATGTGTTGATTTTATGATAGGCTCTCTGTTTCCATTTGTTTGTCTTTTGGCTTGACATGGACTTTAATAAAGTAAAGAAGAGTTTTGAATCTTATAGTAGGTTTAAACTATATGTTTGAATGTATATCTCTAGCATGTGTTTAAGGCGAATTTCTTACTTCTAGGTTTGATGATTTATGCTCTCTATTTTGATTTGTTTTTCTGGTTTTGACACAAAATTTAAGAAAGGAAAGAAGAGTTTTGAATTTTATAGTAAGCTTTAAACTATATGTAGAATGTATATCTCAGCATGTGTTTAAGGTGAATTTTTAATTATAGGTCTGGTAATTTACGCTCTGTGTTTTGATTTGCTTGTATGATTTTGACTTTGATACAAAGTTTTTAAGAAAGTAAAGAAGAGTTTTGAGTTTTATAGTAGGTTTAAACTATATGTAGAATGTATATCTCAGTATGTGCTTTAAGGTGAACATTTTAGTTCTAGGTTTGATGATTATATGGTAAATTATTTTGGAAACGTGTTGATTTTATGATACGATTTACGCTCTCTATTTTGATTTTTTTTTTGTCTGGTTTAGATTTTTCACGGACTTTAAGAAAGTAAAGTAGATTCTTTAATGTTATGATCTTATACTAAAGATGTGTAAGAATGTAAACCTCGACATGTGTTTTAGGTGAATCTTTTTTCTCGTTTTGATGGTTTATATGGTACCTATTTTGAAAATGTGCCGTCTTTATGACCTGATGTACTCCTCCCCATTCAGTTTGTTAGTCTGCTTTTGACTTGACACGGTCTTTAAGGAAGCAAAGAGAACTTTTAATCTTGTGATCATTAACTAAATTGAAATGGAGGGAGTACTGTTTTAGTTTGTATTTGGAAGTTTTTCCTTCATTACTGTTGAACTTGCTCATCCACTATTGTTACTCTTGGTAATTAATCTATGGTAAAGGCATGTTGGGATGTTAACAATCTTTCCTTAGTTCTGTAGGCCGCCAATATCTCACTGATCAGTTATGAAAAGGATATTTAATCAAGTATGTCTGGTCTATCTATTGTTTCTTAGAACTAGGCTGGGAAGTTTGAAAGTTTAGATTAGAGACTATCTTCGTAAAATCAAGTTTTTTCCCTAAAAATTATGTTACGCCAGGGAATGAAATTAATGCCTTCTTGTTCTAACGCTTACGTGTAACTTCTTAATTATATACTTGAGAATTGGATTCTTCATTAGTACTGCCAAGAAACATTCTTTCCTATCCTTAGAAGCAGAATTTAATGAGACCTAAGATTACTTTTAGTAGATACAGAAGTTCTGTGTTCATATCCTCCAATAATGTTGTTAGGTTATTTTCGGGTCCTCCCAAGATATGTGCATTTTTTGTAGGATTAGACGTGTGTAGTGGCATTTTTGGAGGATCTGAGCAACATATTTTTTTTTCTTTATGTATCCTCCTTAAAGGACAGTTAAGTCACATTTGGGATTCAGCTTTAGGGAGTGGCAAGAATGGCTTTTGAACCCTGCTGATGAGAGTTTGCGTCCATAAGATTCCGCAAGTCCATTATCTAATGTTCTTTTTGAGGTTTTTATTGCATTCTGACTTCAGCATTTGCCTAGAAAATTTAAATTTAGCTGCTATAGTTACTTACTTTTTTTGCATGAACAGATAAGTAGAGCAGTTTTTGACAAGATGA
>JBDJHY010000008.1:8306221-8325978 GCA_039654485.1 Withania somnifera | reverse complement strand
GAAGGAGCATTCTTTTCAGCCTCTTCAAATGCCTTTCTGAGATTACTTTCACTCTCTCCAGCCAATTTGGACATGATTTCGGGTCCATTAATGCAAAAGAAAAATGCACCTGTTTCATTAGCAACAGCTCTGGCTATCAAAGTCTTTCCAGAACCAGGGGGTCCATAGAGTAAAATTCCCTTTGGTGGTTTCACACCAATAGATTTGAAAAGTTGAGGATGCCTCAATGGTAATTCCACCAGTTCACGAATCTGAGCCATCTGTTTTCTCACACCCCCTACATCATCATAGCCAACTTCATCAAGTCTCTCCTCATCCTCCCTTTTCACAGGTTCACCCTCACAAAAGACTTCAGTGTCCGGAGCAACAACACAATACTCCCCAGGGTCAGTTTCTATGACCTTGAACTCCACACTTCTCATCCCTCCTCTAACAAGAAAATTGTCCCCTTTCCTTAATGGACGATATGCCTCCAAAAAGTAAGCTGCAAGAAGGGCATTAAAATTTTAAAAGCCGACACAATAGAGCTTACAGACAAATAATATTAATGAAATTAGTGAGTAAATGTCGAAGACTGAAACCAATTTAAGGTTGCGTTGTCCAGGAAGACCCACCCCAAAGCCAAGTTTATATTCTACTCTCAAAGTTACAACTAATATTTTGGCAGTAAATTTAACAACATAAGAAAACCATAATCATTAGTCTAAAGTTATAAAAGATATGGTCGTTCGACTCCATTTATAGCTGTCCATGAACTAGAAGATAGTTCATCCTTTTCAAACAGATACCGACATGTTTCATATTTTGTGTTTTCCTCACAAAGAGACTATCAAAGCCAAATGTATAACAGGACATGGAAATGACGAACGGAAAAAAATACGGTAACAAGAACCTCCCACGTGCAACTGTTTCTATATTGAAAATTGAAAGCTTAATACCAAGATTCTTTTGGAACCAAAAATGTGGAACTGGACCCCAGGAGTTCTAGTTGTCACAACACTCCTAGCTTTTGCCTGCATTTACTTCTAAAATTCAGTCCAAAGTCTATAGTGTTCCTTAGTTAGATCCTCTGCTTTATGTACCAAATCTCTTCAAACACTCACATGAGAGAGTGGATCATATACTGGAGATGCCAATGCATACAATCCATGAAGGGATTGTTGCCCTTGGCTTTCAAGATACAAATGAATCTCATTTTCTTTTGCCAAAGAGGAGGAGGGAGAGAGGGAGGGACAAAACTACATAGGATGTGAAAATTAATGCTAAGGATACTAGCAGTTGAAGATGAAATTTTTTTTGGAGTCGAGTCTGGGAGCCAACAGAAAATCACTTCTCTTTCTCTGAACTTTTGGGGGGTCAGAGACACAAGCCTAACAAGTTGTAAATCCTGCAGCACATAGTTAAGGGAGATCACAGACGTAATTGTCATACAGTAATCTGTGCTGCAACGACCAACCCCCAACTAACTAATTATAGCAATCAGGTGGTACACTTACGTTTCAGGAATGCATCAAACAGATCCCCTGTTAGACCTTCTATCGTATCATCTATAGGAAGTATATGGACACGCTTCCCATACTTGACATCTGGACACTGGTGCACAGATACAACATCTCCAAGTCGAACCCTCAAATTTGAACGGACCACCTTGTTCATCCTAATCTTTGGCTCATCACATGTTTCATCAGCAAGGGCAATGACAACTGTATCCTTTCTCTTCTTTCCCTATATACAGCAGAGCACAAATTTTGAGTCAACTGACTTGACAGGCAGAGGAACACGCACAGAAATCCAAAATGCGAAACTTGCATTCCAAGTCCATTTTTACGTATACCTAATCATAATAAAAACCTAGTGGCCGGAAACAAGTAAAG
This sequence comes from Withania somnifera, assembly GCA_039654485.1. Classification (NCBI taxonomy): domain Eukaryota; kingdom Viridiplantae; phylum Streptophyta; class Magnoliopsida; order Solanales; family Solanaceae; genus Withania; species Withania somnifera. The sequence goes on along the minus strand of JBDJHY010000008.1, from coordinate 8,324,104 downwards.
TAGGAAGAAAATCATAAGCATATTTATAAATCTTGATTGCTTGTGCTCCAAAAGTCAAAATATTTCCAAAATAACAAGTATGCACCAGAAGTCCAATTTAAAGATTCTACTACGTAATTATGTCATGGTGGCGTCAACAGTTTAGGCTGATCTGGTTGTTGAAGAAAAACAAACTAGAAAATCAACGACCCGGGATAAGCTAAAAACAACTCAATCCCAATTCCGCATCGGACAAGTTGTCAAACTCTGACCAAGAAATAAAACCAAATAAACAATGTAAAACATCAAAACAAAGCTGGAGTCAAAAGGAGAAGAATCTAATGATTTAGTCTAATAGAGTATTTGAATGAACAGTTGCCACTGCATGAACCATATACATACTTTGCCATCAAAGATGCAGTTTACAGAGATATTATCTTACAACCTCAACGAGGGGCACGTTTAGTAGGTAATTAATGGTGCCCATGAACTCATGGTTTTTCCATAAAAATAGGCAATTTTATGTATATATTTTCTAGAATTGATCTAATATTACCTTCTGGCAACCATGCTACAAAAAAAGCTTAGTGGTGCACTTGGTCGAAAGCTAAGTTATTGACCTACATGATAAGGATCAAATTTCACCTTGATGCATTTTTTTCTCCTTTATATAGTAGTGCACCCATCTTTTAGAAATCCTAGATTCGCCTTACCACAAGTATATAAACACTAATACTATCATACTTCCAAATCTAAAATAAGTTTATATACTCTCCTAATCATGGAAAAAAACAAAAAAGTAACCAACAACCCAAGCAAACAACAAATGGTAAGTCATTAGATAGTTCAAAAGCTACGCGATCAGACAGTTCAAAGTCAAAACCTAGAAAATCATCATCAATCAAAACATTACTAAGAATCATCATAAATTCTGTAAATACTTCTCAAAACACTGATACTATATCATACTTATATACTCTCCTAATCACCAAAAAACAACAAAACAGATACCGAGAACCTAAAGAAATAACAATCGAGTCATTACACAGTTCAAAAACTCTGTGATTAGATAGTTAAAAATCAAAACCCTAGAAAGTCATCATCACTCGAAAAAACACTGAATAAAATCATCATAAATTCTGCAAAAACACAATGAACTGTCAATTTTTCAAGAGTTGGTAGTTTCACACCTAAAATACCAGTTATTACCTTTTTTTTACCTGAACTAACATCACCTATGTATTAAAACAAATCATTATATACTTCCAAAAGCTCCGCGATTAGATAGTTCAAAATCAAAACCCTAAAAAATCACCTATGCAAAAATCACTAAATCACCAAAAACACCAAAAAAATAAAAAAAAAAAAAATTCAGCAAAAACAACTACAAGACGAAATTTTATCTTTCAATTAAAGTTGAAAAACCTTAATAAGAATCGTATCTCCACGAAACAGCTGAAGTTTCTCCATAGTAGCAGGATGTAAAGCAACAACAGAATTATCATCATTCACCGCTTCATCTACAATAAGCCTATTCGCCGCTTTCTTCCTCTCCAAAATTGCCGTCGAAAAATCCTTCTTCGCATTTTTTCTACAAAAAAAATAAAAAATAAAATTAAAAAAATTGCGAATCGAATTACAAATATTACAACAAAGATGATAAACTCACGAGTCAGATGACTCTGCCGAGTGACTCATTTTCTGGGAATCGTTGGCGATCTCGAAAGCTCGTGTTTGGCAGAGAGAGACGAAATAGCAGTAGATATTTTTCTCCTACTGAGTTGAGAATTTATATAAGTGAGAATTTTTTTATTTTTTTTATTTTAGTGGGGATGGGTTTTCTAAGGGGATTAGGAAAAGCGACCAATTACAACCCCACCCACCCCGTACCCACTTATAATTATTTCAGCATATTAATTTTAATTTTATGAGGATTTTATAATTTTAACTTTTAAAAATTATTTTTTTCAGCATATTAATTTTAATTTTATGAGGATTTTATAATTTTAACTTTTAAAAATTATTTTTTTATACTTTTTGTGACGATGTATGATGACTTCATAACATAACTATGTATAAATGGAGTCAAGGTGTGTGGAGTCGGCAAAAGAAGTGGGAAGGTAAAAAAACAAAAGATTTTGAATTTAAGATTTGTAATTCAACAACTTAGCGGTAGAGTATTATCTTAACATGATAAAGTGATCAGTTTGAATCTGATTAATATGAAATTAATGTGAATTTTTCTAGTTGATTTTATTCTCTCGTAAAATATTAATTAAATTATTTTAAATAATAAAAATCGATCATGTGTCGTTTATATAGTTGAAATTCATTACCTTCTTCATTTTCAATATTCATTTCATTTTTGATTAATATTGTTTCTTTTCTTTCTATTTTAATTTTCCTTATTTTTATTTCATTTCTGTTCTCCTAAAAGTTAAAAATTATAAGGAAGGGTGCTTCAAAGCTTGAAGGGGAGATTTTCTTTTTTTAATTTCTCTTTGATTCGAAGAAGTAATATAAATTTTATGTAAATTCCTTATCTTTACTCTTTTTTATGTCGAATTTGAAGTTATGTTTTTAGTAAAAAAATAATAATAATTTATGTGTTTAAAATGTTAAAGATTAGAAATAAGAAATAAGAAATACCAAATTGAATAAATTGTGTATGGATAAAAAAGACCCAATGAACAATGTTGTACTGCGATGCAGGCATGACATTTTACTGCAACTGCAGAACTCTAGGTAAGATTGCAACCTCGGAAAATAATTTTGATCTTATCCGCATCGTGTTCAAACTTTTTTGATTGATTACTTTAATATTACTTTTGTAATGAAATTATTGAGTCCTTAATTTTCAGGTACGAATTACAAGTTTTTTAAACAGAGACACAAGGGTGAAGTTAACATGATCAAAGTTTATTATTTCAAAAATTAATGAACAACATGACACAAACCGTAGACGCTTCTCCAGCTCTCGCAAGAATTGTATGAGAGTCGCCTTCGGAGGGACTTCCCGAATGACCGTATTAAAAAATTCTACCGTACTCCATGCAGCTATGATTGGTGATCCTACCGAGTCTACCCAAAAATTCAATATGCAATATGATAATCTCAACATGAATCAAGTGTGGTGCTTATCTTGTGAACTTATCATTTTAAGTTGGCTATTTAGTTGTCATAATATGTGGTTCAACATTGCATTTAAACACTAGAATTTCAGTAACATTCATACATAAAACAAAACATCAGCTTCAAAAGTTACATCTAAATAGTAGCTTCATACCAAATTTAACCAAATAGTATCTTGATATTAACAAGCTATAAAATAGTATACTCTTGGCATCAATATAGTAGTGAACACAACACTATAATTTTCATGGACCTTTGGGCTATGAATAGGAGGAGGCATTCAAGCTTGAATTGTTTGAAGGCCTTGATATCAATACTTATAATTTATTATTTCCTTTCCCAAACATAAAAATTATTTGTGACCAAATGGGCACTCAAAACCCAACTCTACAAAATATCACATTAGTTTTTTAAAATTTCAAAAATTACAGATTTTTAATCGAACACACAAAGTAGCAACGAATGTATTAGTAAAAAGAAAGTATCTATAAATGTATTCATGACTTTATATAAGATATATTTGCGACTTTATGCAAAATATTTGATACGAAGTATATGCTGAATAATGTAACTTTTTTTATAATTTATAAAAAATATGTGATGAATTAATATTAGGTATAAAGAAGCGTAGTTTATGTAAGTTTGACTTATAAATATCCTAAAACTCAAAGTTGTGGGACAAGAGGTTGCAGTAAATGTTACTCAATTATATACTTTAGTTCATATATCCAATTAAGGGCAATTTGAACTTCTAAAGAAGAATTCTAAGTATACTTATTTAAGAAAAGGATTCAACAGTTATCAGACTATTTCCCTTTAATTTATAAAAATATTTGTAAGTTATATTCCTTTCAGATCTTTGTCATTTTTACATAATATTTGTCATATTAGATAATCAAAATATAATTAATTATTTATTTATTTTTATAGTAATCTTTAATTATAAATATAGAGAGATATTAATGTGGTGGAAAAGAAAAAAAATATAGAGACAAGTAATAATTAAGAATAATTTAGCTAGAGGGAATAATAAAGAAATTGACATATTTTAAGTTACTAACTTAATTATGTAATAAAGGCATGAACACATACACAAAGGTTTTTTAAAATTTTAAACCAAAAGTGATTAATTGAAATATTTCATTAGCACTTGAGATGTTCAATCAATATATGACTTAGAAGCGTGTTAAAATAGAATATCCTGTCAGATTTAAAGGGCTGACTGTGTAATAATTAAGCCACCAACAAAAGGATAAAAGGTGCCAACAAAGGATATTTAAGAATCTATATTGCTTAGACTTTTCAAAAATATTAGTGGATGAGTGTCGGTTCTTTCAAAGTAGTATACTTTAGGAGAACTAGCTATAGATGTGGCATTAAAAGTGAAGAGTCACAAAACTTAAATGAAATTGAATAAGATTCTTCGATCCTTAATCAAAAGCTTAAAATTCAAAATTTTAATATAAAAAAAATTACTTAAAAATGCTTTTATCTTAAATAAATTTTACATGATGTAAATTAAATTAATCAAAATCTCAATACGAATATCGGAGCTTTTTGGTTTGGGGTTAGGGGAGGACACCCTTTTGATTTGAATATAATATTTTCTCCTTTTACAAATGTTAAGGTGGCATTTGTCTAAACATGTCCTAATCATGAATTATGGTGCCAATAGACCACTAAGCATTATATTATAATATAATATAATATAAAACAATATAATAATATAGTGGGTCCTAATTGTAATTATGATTATCATTAATCTTATAGTATTAATAAAGAGACTTAGATTTCACTCAACAAAATTCAAATTAAAGATGTATCTTTTTCTTTTCAAAGAAATTAAAAAGAAGAAAAAGGTCTGTGTTCCTCTCATTTATTTGACTTTCTTTTCTCCCTAATCAATTAACACTTTAATTAACTAGCTCTAACCCATTAAACAACCAGCTTAATTAGAACAGTAACAATTTTTCATTTTAATTAACACTCATACTTTTAGAAATTACACAAATAAGTTATATAACACAATTACTAAAGTTATTTTATCAATCATTATTAAGAAAAATCATAGTTTCAAGTCTTAAAAACACTTTTTTTATAAAAATGTAAAATAAAACAATATATAATAAACTTTATGGTCGAGTCCTTCTCTGAATCCCATGTATAGCGAGGGTTTCAGTATATTGGACCAGTTTTTTTTCATTATCAGAAGAGATCAAGTAAAATGCAATAAACTTGCAAGCAACTTTAAATATATATATTTTTTATTTTTAATTATTCAACTCTTTATTGAACTAAAATGACAAGAATAATACAACATAAAGAATTTATTCCAACCAAGCAAAATAATTAATAACAAGTAATTCTTTTCTTTAATATAAGAATATAGTGGTAAATAATTACTAATTATTTTCTTGATTTTAACAATTATTTTTTTGTTAAACCAACATTTATTTAAAACAAAGGGAATACAACTTATAATAGAATAGATTTTTTTATCCTTTAGTCTTAATTTACGCGGTATTTATTTATTTGATACAAAATTTTTCTTAAAAAAAAAATCTTAATTGTTGTGATCTAATTCACTCCTTGACCCATTTATATATGGTTATAAATTATTTTATTAAGTAAAAAAATAATTTAAAATTGAATTATTTTTAATTATAAAACAAATGATTTTTTTTAGATGAACTAATATAATATATAAGTTAATACAAAGATAATACTAGATTTAATACATTCATAACTCCTCTCTAACTAACAATTAAATGCTATTTTTGTTCCTTTTCAGTTGACGTAACTTTCATTTTTAGAGTAAGAAAAAAATATAAACTTAATCAATAAATGTATTTTTTAACTATATTAAAAAGAGAAAAATATCAATTTATAGTATTTTTCAAATATGTAAAATTAAATTTTAAATTATTAAATTAATTTAATCTAACTTAACTTTGAAAATCAGTTAAATTGACTCTCCAAAATAAAATATGTCAATTATAAAAAAATCAGAAAAAGTATAATTTTTATAAAATTGTAACCGAGCAACAAATCAAATCCCAATAGGACCGAATATCATGTTTAATCAAGAGGTGTCGAATTCTAATCTCCTATAAAAAGTTGCCTGTGATAAAGAAAATGCTTTATCACAATGTGAGACTTTTCATCAAGAATTCAAATTTAATTAAATTTTAATATAAATATCAAATACCGAGTTCAAAAATATTAAAAAAAAAAAAGAAAAAAAGAAAAAAAGAGGAGAGGAGAGAAGGTGCTAAATTTGAACACTGAAAAAAAGGGCTAAGCTAAAATGATTCTCTTACATTTACACTTGAATGTCAAGTCTCAATGAGTAACGACAAACACACAGACTATTCAGTGTTTCAGTAGCAGACTAGCTGCCTCTAGCACCCTTTCTTTCTTTCTCTCTCTCTCTTCTATTCATTGTTCAGATCCAGGTTTGTGCTCTTTCTGTCTTTCTATCAAATGGTAGCTTCTCTTTTTTCAGTTTTTGCTTTTTCCAAAGCTCAATCTTTGTTACAGTTTCTTTTGGCCATTTGGGTTGAGTTATCATTTAGCTATTTTGCACTAATTTAATATTATTTGTGTGCTTGAATATGTGTCCGGAAAATCTTAGTAGTTCAGTTGTTTGTGTCCGGGAAGCTTAGTAGTTCAGTTGGTGTGTCGAGGGAATCTTAGTAATTCAGTTGGTTGTCATGAGGGAATTTTAGTAGTTCAGTTGGTTGTCTAGAGGAATCTTAATAGGTCAGTTGGTTGTGTCTGAGAATCTTGGTAGCTCAGTTGGCTGTGTCAGAGAATTTAGTAGTTCAGTTAGTTGTCTCGAAAATCTCAGTAGCTCAGTTGGTTGGTTGTCGGAGAAAAATAGTAGTAGTTCAGTTGGTTGTCTCGTAATCTTTCTAATCTTTCCCAAAACCATTTTTTTAAAATTAATCTGTTTTGTTGGGTGTTTTTATAGTTCTGTTTTGAGTTTATTTATTTTTTGTTTTTGCTGTATTCTTGTGGGTGAGCTTTAGTGTTTTACTTGGCAAGAATTGGTTAGAGCTGAAAAGTTTTGTGCTTTATGTTTGATTAAATAGATGAAATTAAGTGTATAGCATTTACCTAGAAAAGAAAAAAACTTTAATACTAGTATTGTTGAATCTGTTGTCTGAAAAAATCTCAGTAGCTCAATTGGTTGTCTCAGAGAATCTTAGTAGGTCAATTGGTTATCTCGGGCAATCTTAGTAGTTCGCTTTGTTTTCTCAGGGAGTCTTTGTAATCACCTTTCCTTACCCCAATTTTTTATTTTTTTTAAAAACTGTTTTCTTGGGTGGTTTTTTTAGTTCTATTTTGAGTTTCTTTTGTTTTTGCTGTATTTTAGCGGGTGAGGTTTTGGGGGTTATGTGAGCTAGAGTTTTTGTTTGCTAGAAATTGGTTAGAGCTTAAAAGTTTTGTGCTTTATGTTTGATTCAAATAGAAAACAAGCATGAAGTACAAACTTTTTTGCGAGTTTCATACATGAACTATTAGACACCTGCATTTTTTACTTGAACAATTAACTTTTATTAGAGCATGCCTCGACTAGTGTCCGGTGGTGCATGGTGTACACGATTTTTTTTTGTTTAAAAATGGTGCCAAATTTCACTCCACACATATAATTAAGGAATTAATTGGAAATTTAGAAAAAAATTAAGAGGTAATGATAATTTTCTACCTGAAATATTACCAACTGTTTATTGAATCACGCTTCGAAATTAACGAGTCAGCTACCACGTGGACAAAATTTCATGGGAAAATTAAGTTGGCACGCGCCTTTTTGCGAAACACTTGGTCTAGTCAACTTCGAGGTACGTTTTGATAAACAGTTGATGATGGTTTAGGTAGGAATCGCAAACACCTGATAGCTCAAGTTTGAAATTGCAGAAAAAGTGATACTTCAGGATTAAAGGTTGATTCATATTTTTCTTTAACTTACACTAGGTCCTGTGTTTGCCGGAAGATTTCTTATAACGGAACTAGAGACTTGTACGTTAGAGGATGATAAGTGTGATATTCAAAGAACCTCTAGTTTTAAAGAACACTTCTTCTTTTACCTTTTAAAAACAAATTGAATTATTGGAAATGAAATTGGTCCGAATAGAGCTGAATGAATATAGAAGATTCATATAGCCTCTCCACCTAGTTAGTGGTAAGGTCTGTGTACACTCTACCTTGCTCAAACCTCACCTATGGGACTACACTAGGTATGTTGTTTTATATAGCTGAGACCACTAATTGGGATGGAGGCATGGTGATGGATTGATTGATATAAATTTGAAACAGCTCTTACTTTTTTAACCAGCCATTGATGCCGTTTGAGGCAGCTGTGCCTATATGAAAGCCCTTTTGATGCTGAAAGTTGTTTGAGTGTGGTTTCTTCATTTTTCATTTTTTTCAGTGATCTGTAACTGCATATTTAGAGAGTAGTTGCTTTCTCTTCTGTCGAGGGGGTTGAAAGAAGCTCTGAAGAAATTGTGTCAACTTGTAGTTGAGAGTGCCATTTAGAGTAGTTGAGCAGAATAAGAGAACTGAGAAAAAAATGGAAGAAATACAGTCACAATCGGATCATTACCGGTCTTCATCTTCTTCAGCAAGTAGTCCAGCGAGTAGAGTGCCATCAAGTAATTTCTTTTACTTGAGGAAACCTGGTGCACTTAGACAACCGATTTCATTTGAAGATTCACCTGATTGGGATGACACGGATATCGAAGTCAGAGTGGACGAAGTAGGTGATTCCATCAATGCTGCAACTACACCAGCCTCTCCTTCCCTGTCAAAGCTTAATAGCGGTTCGTTGCCATCTCCACCTTTACCCGATGGGGCAGTTATTACAAGGAAAATCGCTGGGGCATCTATTGCCTGGAAGGATTTGACAGTTATGATAAAGGGAAAACGGAAATACTCTGATAAGATGGTCAAGAGTTCAAATGGTTATGCATTACCTGGTACAATGACTGTAATTATGGGACCTGCCAAGTCAGGGAAATCAACGCTCTTGAGAGCACTTGCAGGTTTGTGTTATATAGGAAAACATCTGTTGGACCGCTTGTATCAATCTGTATGAATCGTTCATAACCCATTTTTGTTTCTCTTCCTTAGGAAGGTTGCCTGATTCAGCCAGAATGTACGGTGAGGTGTTTGTAAATGGGACGAAAGTGCGCATGCCTTATGGTTGCTATGTAAGTCTATGCTTCTTAACTCTTGTAGTTAAGTTGCTATTTATCGTAGGCAAAAGGTTGTCCCTGGCTATTTTTCTTTAATATCCTACGTGGAAACTATCTGACATGAACTTTTACATTGTATTTGTGCGGTTTACTTGCTTCGCTGTGCAAATGTTCAAGAGTGTGAACATGCATGGAAGATAAAATATCAAGAAATAGAAGTTGCAGAAGAAAAACAAAATGTGATTATTTGAATGGTTTACAACATGTTCTAGATATCATTATGGAGTTAGCATTTTGATTCACCTCTCATGAATGTGACCTCTTAAATGGAGATGTAGAGTTACTTCAATTTATCATCTAGTAGAAAAATTTGGACTAACAGCAACTCCATCCAAAACTGACAGAGCTGAAAAAATGCACCTTAACTATGGGGATTCAATATTGGGTAATGAAACACCAAGAATTGGATTGGTCTGCATCTGATGTTATGTTGATAAACTACTATGATCCTAACTCAACCTCAAACTCACAAGATGAGTTCGAAGACCATATAGAGAGACTACAACCCATACCCTCCAGTGCTGGACTCTAACAAGAATTAGAATAGGATGTTCATGTGACACCCCTGATGCTCTGTAATAGTAGCATTTGACTGAATATTGAGAGAACCCTCTCCATCTGATCGTTGTTGATCCTGTTTCAATAGTGAGAATAGGGTTTGTTTTTCCTCGTGGAATTAGGATTTTCTGGGATTGAAGTGGCATTTGTTCCAACCTTTAGATGAAAATTCTTGTGTCACAACTGGAAAACCTACTCATTTCCTCTCTATACACAACACAAACGATAACGCATAAATGTCATAGTCGGTAGCTTAATGAAAATTTATTGCAGTATTATCAAGGAAAGATACAGTACTTTATTCAGTTTGGTTTCAAGAGATGAGGAACTTGGCTATCTTTTATTACTTCTGCCTTTTGATAAGGAACATTTTGACTGCAGGGATTTGTTGACAGAGAAACTACTCTTATTGGAACGTTGACAGTGCGTGAATTCCTCTACTACTCAGCTTTGCTTCAGCTTCCTGGTTTTCTTTGTCAGAAAAGGAGTGTGGTGGAGGACGCTATAGATTCTATGTCACTGGCAGATTATGCGAATAAACTTATAGGTGGACACTGTTACATGAAAGGTCTTCGAAGTGGCGAGAGAAGGCGTGTCAGTATTGCCAGGGAACTTGTTATGAGACCACACATTTTGTTTATAGATGAACCCCTTTATCGACTTGACAGGTTTACTTCTTACACAAACTCTAAATATCGGAAAGGATTGTCACTGAACGCTGTTAACTCTATAGTAAGCTATTCATTGTGAGTATATACACACTAACTATTCTTCTTAGTGTCTAGATCTGAATTAAATTAGCAAAAAAGGTCTGTCAGATTGTGTAGTGTGCTATAACTTTTTTAGTAGCCACAAAGTCCAACTTTTAACGTGCTTTATCTCTTCTGTACCCTAAGTGTAAACATTATATAGCTCACCTCCCTAGTGTGTCACAGATTAGATGGGCAAGGAGATTAATTGGCTGATCCTATGTGTTACATATGCAGTGACAGAAAAACGATTGAGTTTGCTATCATCAAATAAATCCACATAAACTTCATCAAAGGAAAAAAGAAATCCACATAATCCTGCACATAAGTTAAAGATTACCTTAGATCCTTCAAGTCTCCATTGGGGCATCAAATAATTCTGGACCAAATATTGCATACAAACATCGCAGATAGTCTGCCACAACTAGACCGATCCTTTGTCAGTCTAGTTTTCATCATAAAAACTTGATGTCATTGAAGAACGTTACCTCCCCGTCGGCAAGAAGCCGATTTTACTTTTGATGCCTCCATAGCTTCATCAGTACTACTATGTGCTGATGCGGGGTTTATATAGCCTTGGGTTCTCCCACCTGCATTGCTAGCGTTTGGGGTGTGGTTCTCCCTGGTTTGTCACATCAATCAAACGAAGGACTTGTTTTGCTTCTTTGAAGTTTTTCTTCCTATTATTTTTTTTAGATGATAACAAGTTTTATAATACTAAAAGCACAAAATGATATGCGAGCCACATGTTTAGGGAGATGAAGTCAAAAGAGTATTAACTGCCAAAAGTTCTCTCTTCCTTACCGAGACACTAGTACTTCTAATAGAAACTAAGTGGCATCTCTATGTTCCTGCTTACACCAGAAACGAAACACATGATACAATCTAAATTTATCTTCTGGATTGAATTGCTTCTTCTTATTTTTTTTTTAATAAGTGAAGTAAAAAAAAGAGCACTTGTCGCGGTATTAGCTTACTTGTGATTCATGCAACAAAAAATGGTCTTGTGATTCATATTGCGGCTGAGGCTTGGTGTTTTAAGCCTTCACTCTATTATATATGTTTATGAATGCATTACTCTTAGTTGCCTGATGTTCAATCAATTGTCTCATTCAGTGTTTCTGCACTTCTGATGATGGTTACACTGAAGAAGCTCGCAAGTACCGGCTGCACTCTGATATTTACCATTTACCAAAGCAGCACTGAGGTTTTTGGACTTTTTGACCGCATTTGCCTCCTCTCAAATGGAAATACATTGTTTTTTGGGGAAACTTTGGCTTGCTTGCAGGTAATATGTCTGATATGCTTCCACACACTATACCCTTCTTGATTCTTGTAAAGTCTCTTTTCAGCAATCAGGAGTGCATCAGATAGAAGAATTATATACTGAATGATGCAAATTAGTGTGCAATAAGCTTTGGGTGTGCTTTTCTTGTATGTAAGATTCATAGACAATTGAGGAGTGTGGCTTATTTGAAAACTAAGAAGCCAAATGTATAATTCAGATGCCACCCTCTACTATAGGATAAAAGTGGCCCCTGTAGTTAGGATTATTACTTTCTTGTTGCCTGCTTCACTTAAAATTGGGATGTACATACAAAGTTATCCCTGTTGAAACTTGTAACATTGAGTATCTGGATTTTGGTAGTCAAAAATGGGTCATGTACAAGAGTTCCGGTGAAAGTTTTCTATATCTTTTGAATTGGGGCCAGATTTTTCCCTGAATGCTACTGTTGCAGAATCACAGGGTTATGGGAGAAAAAAGGAAATGATTTTATTTTTTCATTTGGGAGATGGGGTAGCTTAGAAGCTTTGTTTTCTTACACAGTAGTCTGTTTTCAATAATAATAACTGCCAGAGACTGACATAAATTTATTGGTGATGGTGAAGCACTTCTCAAATGCTGGTTTTCCTTGCCCAATCATGCAAAGTCCTTCGGATCATTTCTTGCGTGCCATAAACACAGAGTTCGACAGGATTATAGCAATGTGCAAAAGTTGGCAGGTATTTGCATGAAACTATTCGAACTCCTTATGTTGTTGCTTTAGTAACTCAATCATACTGATTCTTGTTGGTTTGTTAGCTAATAGTATGAATAGAACATTTACTATTCTACTGTAGTGGATTTTCTACCATCATTCTGCATGACTCAGTCATGCTGCTGTTCAATTGTTTAGATTGCAATTTTTTTGTCTAAAGAGGAATATGTAATCGTTTAGGCAAGCTATCATAAGAGTGTCCAACAGTTCCCTCACAACCCTCCCCCTCCAAGAAAAAGAAAAGGAGTTTAAGATTTTCCTCTAAGTTTGTGTAACTTGTTTTCTGGACAGGATGACCATGGAGACTTGTCAGCAGTGAATATGGATACTTCTGTTGCTATACGCACTCTTGAAGCAACCTATAAATCATCGGCAGAGGCTGCTGCTCTCGAGACTATGATACTGAAGCTCACTGAGAAGGTGTGTTTTTACAGGAGATCTGATATCCATCACAATTAACTTCATCCAAAATTTGGACACTCCTACCTGTGACGTATAAATACTTATATTGGGAGATAACATATTTAACTCATTCAGTTGACGATGAATTTATTGTGTCAAACAGTTACTACCTTCCTTCAATTTATATGGAACTATTTCTTCATAGTCAGTTCCAAAAAAAATTGACACCTCTGTGTATTCGGTAATAATTTAACTTTTAAAATTTTCATTTTACACTTGGTGAATTTTCATAATTTGACATAAATGTCATGGCAGGTTTAAGACTGCAACTTTTAGAAGTCTCTCTTCCTTTTGTGAACTCCGTGCTAAGTCAAAGTATGCTATATAGGTTGGAAAGAAGGGAGTACACCTTTAAGATGTAGTTTGCATTATTGCTGTTTGATGATTAAGAAATAATGATTGTCGGGAGAAATAAGTATAATCCTTAAAAATTGAATTGTTATACAATCTCTGGTCATACTCATTCATCCTAATCACTTCAAGATCTTGTTATTTCCTTCTGAAATCTTCAAAGTTTTCAATTCAAAAGTTCTTGTTTTCCTAAATTAGTCGTAAGATTTTAGCTTTTATCAAACAACGATTACTACTAGCAACTGAACTTCAATATACTCTCTGATTTATTGCTATTGTTATTCAGGAAGGTCCATCTCTCAAAAGCAAGGGAATGGTAGGCAACATTACACGAGTTGCAGTGTTAACTTGGAGATCCTTATTGATTATGTCAAGGGAGTGGAAATACTATTGGCTTAGGTTGATCCTATATATGCTTCTCGCACTTTGCATTGGCACTGTATTTTCTGGATTGGGGCGTACCTTATCATCTGTTGTGGTAAGCTGATAACCATCAGGACACGAGATATGTATCCTTTTCTCCTTTGATTTTTCCTACTTAAGTAGTGTGCTATATGATGTGTGGGCATGCCATCTTCCGAGCGGTTTGGATGTTTTACTAAAATGGGATATTTTGTTTCCCAAGGAAACTTTTGTTTTTCTCTGTGTCATATGTTGAAAAAGATGATACCATGTATAGCAAGAAATGTGTATATTCTCCAAATCCAAGATTGCTTGGTTATTATGGACTGAGCTTCTCCACTATGATTGTAGATGCTTTGCTTCTTATAGCTTTTTGCTATCAATCTTTCTTATTTTTCTGATTAAAACATTGACCTATTTATTGTGATGCAGACACGAGTAGCAGCAATTTTTGCATTTGTTTCATTCACCTCTCTATTGAGCATTGCCGGTGTACCTGCACAGATGAAAGAAATCAAGGTGATCCCTATAGCTTTTCCTGTGATTCTTTTGGATAACATGCATGCATGATCATAGAACTTACTGCACATATACTGATTTCATGTTGGATATGAACACAAGAGATGCATGTCTTCCAAACATAGAGGCCACATGATAGGGTAGCTGTGGACGGTTCTCATCCTCTTTATGGTTGCTTAGTAGGGCATGACCATTCTTGTCAATACAATGTAATCTTTAATCCAGTTCCATCTTCAGTTCCCTGGAATGCAAGCTCAATATTACAAAACCTACTATATTTTTCTGTTATTTCTGTGTTTCAATCTCCGTATCAGAATCACTAGAGGTTATTTTCCACCCTTTCTATCATCTCTATGCAAACTAAATGATTGCTTAAATTGTGAAGTTACGAGGTTTAGATTTGATCCTTAGCAATTTTGGGGGATACAGTATAAAGAATGTGTACCTGAGTGTTTCAACTAAAATTCTTCGCCCGGTGAAATACCTTATACTCAACTACAAAGTATTAACTTCCCAGCATGTTTCATTAAGTCAAATTCTTGGCTCAAATTCATCAGGCCAAACAAGAATGCTTTTGAGCTTGCAAATTGAAAGCAGCTACATATATTCTCCCTGGAAACTGGATAACTAGTATAGTATGCATCCAACCTTTCCTTCAATGGTGGTAACTACATAATCTCTGTCACTGATTTCTATTTATCTTTTTACTTTCTTTTGCAAATGTTAGGTTTCGTAATTGAACATGCTGTAGGCCAGTTTGTTCTTTAGTCATCTAAGCTCAAAAGAAAAAGAAGAAAGGAAGAAAGACTAACCAGGCTGTTTCTATTACATGCAGATATACGCCTGTGAAGAATCAAACCAGCATTCTGGGGCATTTATTTTCCTAATTGGACAACTTTTTGCCAGCATACCTTTCTTGTTTCTCATCTCCATTTCGTCCAGTCTCGTCTTCTATTTTCTTGTTGGGCTGCGGGATGAGTTCAGCATGCTGATGTATTTCGTGCTGAATTTCTTCACATGCCTTTTGGTGAATGAAGGATTGGTACTCACAGTTACTTCCATTTGGCAAGACATCTTCTGGAGCATCTTAATTTTGGTCTCAACACAAGTGAGTTTTGTATTACATCTTAACATATTGAAGATACTTATTTACCAAGAATGAAGTTTACATATTTCAATAATAGAGGCTATACGAGTTTCAACTGTGATAAGGTCCTCAATGTCTTGTCAAAGCAACCGGGACAATTGGATCTTGGATGTTTGTTGTTTCATTGTTAATACTGGAGATCTTTCCTTATCTAGTGTAAGAATTTAACCTGGGCCTAACTCAGCTTCTAAAGCTTGCTCATGGGGGGAGGATTAAATCCATATAAACAAATCACCGGTCCATTCTCCAACCAATGTGGGACTTTCACCCACTCTTAACAAATTTATTTGATTTAACATCTTTCTTCTTCCATTCAACGCCTGTGGTCTTCTATATTTCAGGTTTTAATGATGCTTTCCGCTGGCTTTTTAAGAATCAGAAGTGCTTTGCCCGGACCAGTATGGATGTACCCCATGTCTTATATAGCTTTTCATACTTACTCTATCCAGGCAAGTTCGAAAATGGCTACACAAATTCTTTCAAATGCATGTACTTGATCACTAGACTGGTAAAAATCTGCATCTTTATTTCAGGGGCTTTTGGAAAACGAGTACATTGATACCTCTTTTGCAGTTGGTCAAGTGAGGACCATATCTGGCAATCAGGCTATGCAAAATGTATATGACATATCTACTGAAAACAACTCCAAGTGGAAAAATCTGTTAGTATTGTTTCTTATGGCTGTTGCATACAGAGTTGTTGTTTTTGTTTTGCTCAAGTTTTATGTCAGGAAAAACCTCTTTGTCCCCAAACTATTTCTATGTAACCAAAATACAAACAATTCAAGATAAATACTATATACTCCAATCTATTTGTGTCTTCAGTTTCTTGCTTCACAGTTCATACAATATGTTGCTGGCATATCCTTTGTATAATTGCAACTATCTATTAGACTGTAGTCCCAATATATTTCTCTACAGAATTGTTGTGTTCTGATATATGAACAAAAGCAACCTTGATTATCAGTGCCAAAAACACCGGATAGCTTGATCACGGCAAGCTAATTCTTAGTATGATCGCAACAATAAACAAAAAAGACCATGGGCAAACGACTACACACATCAGGGAGAAGCAGGATAACTGGTCACCACAGAAGTTACATTTATGTATTAAGCAAACACCAAACAGCACACAAAGCTCCTGAGCTGCCCTGGATAACCAGGGCTCAAAAGAATCCAGACAACTCAACTACGACTCTCGCCACCGCCTGTCAAGCACCCAATTCTGAAAGGCTACCTGACATACAAGGCAGAAAGCGAGAAACCAACAACTGCATTAAAGACTGAACACGAACAGCAAGAGAAAAGAAAAACAAGTCATAACACACTTTATTATGGTAGATATCTCGAGTAACTCCATAATTGAACTGCACCATTCGTTTTGCCTTCTTAGCAGTGGCCTTGGTGACCTTAGCACCAGTTGGGTCCTTCTTGTCAACACTCTTGATAACACCAATAGCAACAGTCTGACACATGTCCCTCACAGCAAACGTCCCAATGGTGGGTACTCGGAGAATGTCTCAACAACCATGGGCTTGGTTGGAATCATCTTAACCATACCAGCATCTCCGTTCTTCAGGAACTTGGGCTCCTTCTCTAGTTCCTTACCAGATCGCCTGTCAATCTTGATCAAGATCTCAGCAAACTTGACAGCAATGTGGGAGGTGTGACAGTCCAGCACTGGGGCATATCCATTTCCAATCTGTCCAGGATGGTTCAAGATGATGACCTGGGAGGTGAAACTGGAAACCACCTTAGCTGGGTCATCCTTGGAGCTGGAAGCAACAAATCCACGCTTGAGATCCTTAACTGCAGCATTCTGAACATTGAAACCCACATTATCACCAGGAAGTGCCTCCTGAAGAGCTTCGTGATGCATCTCAACAGACTTAACTTCAGTAGTCAGACCAGTGGGACCAAAATTCACAACCATACCAGGCTTGATGATACCACGTTCGACACGACCAACAAGGACAGTTCCAATACCACTGATCTTGTAGACATCCTGAAGTGAGAGACGCAGGGGTTTGTCCGAGGGCCTCTGAGGCTCATTAATCTGGTCAAGAGCCTCAAGAAGGATTGGACCCTTGTACCAGTCTAGGTTGGTTGATCTCTCAATCATATTATCTCCCTCAGAACCAGAGATGGGAACGAAGGGGATCTTGTCAGGGTTGTAACCAACCTTCTTGAGGTAGGAAGACACTTCCTTCACGATTTCATCATACCTAGCTTTGGAGTACTTGGGTTTGGTAGCATCCATCTACACTAGGGAATAGAACATATTAG
>JBDJHY010000008.1:8280503-8299948 GCA_039654485.1 Withania somnifera | reverse complement strand
TGCAACCCCATCAAAACACGAAAGGCCTCATAATCTCCTCCCGCTGTTCTTACACGCGTGTTGGCTTCGGCATACATCGTTTATCGCTCTAATGTAATCCACATGGGCACCTCTAGCTTTCAGAAACCTCTATAAAACCTCTAAAGAAACTTTGTCATAAGTCTTATCTAAATCGATGAACACCATGCGCAAGGCATTCTTACCCTCTCTGTATAGCTATATAAGTCTCCTCACAAGATGGATAATATTTTTTCGAGCGACCTGGCATAAAGCCAAACTGATTCTTAGAAATAGGCATGATCCTCCTTAACCTCAACTTCACCGCCCTTTCTCAAATCTTCATAGTGTGGCTTGACAACTTGATACTCTTGTAATTCTTGAATGTCACCTTTGTTCTTTACAATGGAACCATCGTACTCCACCTCCATGCTTCAGTTATCTTTGTCGAACAAAAAATAACATTGAATAATTGGTTGAGCCATGCCATGCCATGCCTGCCCCACCTGAGCTCTTTCAAAACTTCACCGACATCTCCTCTGGTCCAGTCGCTCTATCCTTATGCATCTTACGAATATCACCCTTCACCTCCTCTACCTTAATGCACCTACAACAACCATATGCCCTACTCCTCCCTTCGAGCTCCAAATCCTCCAACACAATGTCCTTGTGCATTGGATTATTCAAAAGTCTATGAAAATAAAACTGCCATCTCTTCTAAATAAGCATATCCTCTACCAAAACCTTATCATCTGCATCTTTGATGCACCTCACTTGGTCTAAGTCCCAGACCTTGGCTAACCTATGTAACCTTTTATCCTCGCCTTTATCCACTAGCTCAGCATACAATCTCTCAACAGTTGTTGTTTTAGCAACTGTAACTGCTAACTTAGCCTCTCTTCTCGCCAACTTTTACTCGACCGTACTCATTTGCTTCTCCTCCTCGGAAGTGCTATTTGTCAATTTTGCAAAAATCCTTTTTTTTGCCTTCACCTTTTCTTGAACTTTCATTCCACCACCAATCCCCCTAATGCCTACCAGAACTGCCTTTAATAACACCCAACACCTTTCTCGCCGTCTCCCTAATACACTTTGCTATCTTATTATTATAATAACTTATTATTGTTATTATATTATAATAAGTTATTGATAATGATATATTAGCCCACCCTACAAAGACACGTTAATCAAATTACTTCAAATGTTTTACAAAATTGTATTTTATTTAATAATACCTTCTGGATTAGTATGTGATTGTAAAAGTAACATGATCATAGATACATTAAAAAGGTAAAATAATCATTAAGTTGAATATTGATTTGAAAGTAGTATTTTGGGTAACTAAAATTTGATCAGTTTAATATATATTCATTAATTTAAGGTCGTATTTTCTTTCTTCAAATTTAGTGTAATCCATTATAATTTTTTTTTAATATTAATTACATTGTCTTAAAAATGTTCAAGGATACACATGCAACATCACGTATTCCAAATACTGGTTACTTCTTCTGTTTAAACTTTTTATTTTTCATATTTATCTGTCACTTTTAATATATAAAAAAAAAAAAATTCCGATTACCCTTAATATATTATTAACTTTTTAAAATACTAATGATCAAATCAATTAATGGGATAATATACAAAAAATTGCAACGCTAACCAATATTTTATTAGTGATGTTATACATCAAAAAGTAATAACTAATTTGAACAAGAGGAAGTAATAGATAGATGTGAAAGGAACACACCTTCCTTTATCTTCTCCACAGAAGCAAAAAGAGCTTTTCTTCTAGTCTTTTTCAACCACTGCATATAACACAAACCCACAGCTTATACTAAGAAAAAAGATTGTGTTGGTTGTGTGCTTTCTGTAACAGAAGTCCGTTCTTGACTACTCACCCTTCCAAATCGGTAAATGGAGCGTTCGACAAACAAGCAAACAAATACCATAACTGTGGTGACTGTTGCGACTGACCACGTTGGTGTTTCCTCCAGTGACCTTCCTTCCCTGTAAACGTCTTCCATATTTCCTTCTTCAAGAAAATCAAGATCCAGCAAGTTGCTGGCACTGAAAAGGCATAGACATACATATATTATATATTACTGCAGAGTGTAGATCCACCATGGAATCTTCCTCTTAATTTCTTTCTCTCGCTTTTGTTGGACTGAAAAAGGAAATGTGGCTAGCTATCTTAATTAACGTTAAGTAAGAATAAAATATGGGAAACCCAGCTACAAATGCGTTGGGAGCTGCTAAGATCTCTTTCCTTTTGCTTTCCCGAGTCCGACCCTCTCACATGCATGCTGTACCTAACCCCCCTTAACTTGCGCTTTTGGTGCATGCCCCTTACATGCGAAATTTAATTAAAAGTAATAAAAAGGTTTTAAAATTTTAAAAAAGTGATATAAATGTTAATTATTAAGTAGAGGTGATAATTTTAAAATTAGTGTTATTAATATTAATTTTTAAATATATAAATTTTATTATTTATGCGAAGATTTTATTTTTACTTTCTCCATTCCTCCTCCCAATCCTATCCCACCCTCACCAACCCCTCCTGACCACTATCTCCTCCTTCGCCACTATCGTCCCCTTCCTGCTATCCGGCTTCTTTCCCGTATTCTACCACCACTAGAAATTTTATTTTGTAAGTCACATAACCAACATTACTTGTATTCTTAATTTATTAATTGACAAGTGGACTTTGGATCCCACTAACTTATTTTTAAATATAAAGAAAAAAGACAATATTAAAGTTTATACTTTTCGTTGTTAGGTTCTTGCTAAAAGGAAAGTTTGAATTCTTCAAAAATCTTCTTATTATTTTGCACGTTTGTGGGAAGCTGCAATTCTTTTGGGGTGGTGAACTAAGCTTGAATAGTTACTTCTAGCAGTTATCTATAATTTACCTATTCCTTATTAAATTAGGAGATATCTATACTTTACCTATTTCTTATTAAATTAGGAGATGAGTTTATTATAAATAGGGTTAGTTGTTTATTGTGTTGGTTTAGGAGAAAGTTTTATTGTTTTGAGTCTTGAGAGAACGTGAGACCATTGTTGAGAGACTTAAGGTTTTGAGTTATTTTTTCCTTAATAAAAAGAGTGTTTTCTTAATTGTGTTACAAACATTGATTCGTTGAGTTCTATACTCTTATCATCTCCAGTTAGTGAATATTTAGGTGAATGTGCACTATGGACGAGTACTTGATGCTATTCCCTAGAAGTATTTCCTTGGCTTCTCATAAAAAAAAAGTAAGTTCAAAATTAGCAGCAAATTTCACAATATGTGTGTGTATATATAAAAGCTTGTTCTATTTGTTACCTTTCCTTCTTGCCACCTTTTTCTTATGGTAGATTACATAGCAAAAGCAAATGGTTATAATCCCATCAGTGAGACTGCCGGAAATAATCAAGGCTTTGAGATACAAGGATGCTGCCTTCTCTCCTGCATGCTCTGAACCAAAAGAAATTGAAACTTGCTTAAGTGATTAAAATGAAGAATACAACAAGAAGGATTTGTCGTTACTGATCCACACCTTGTAAGGTGTGCAAACGAAGTCCAATATTGATAGCTGGAAAAAAAGAAGAAGTTACATATACAGTACAGTGATATTATTCATGGTGTGAGGTAGTCTGCGAAAAATACGTGCAGGACTGGACCAAAGCAGACAATATCACATCATATTCATAGTATCTTTGGTTTGCTTAGCCCAACAATTAATATCAAAGCCAATGATTTGACGGGATGAGTATATAGATGGCAGAGTAATGGCATGGGACTAGCTTAGTGTCTTTTCCAGAACCTGTCTACCGATGGATTTGCTACCTTTACAACTCTAATGACGCATACACAAAAGAAGCTAGTGGTTTGGTGGACGTAGCTACTCGGTTAGCCATGAATACTCGATTGAGAGTGTGAACAAAGTCCCCCCATGAAAAGTAGAAAAGAAAATAAAGCTACATATGTTGTTGGTTACTCTTAATTAGTTTGAGGTTTTTTGGACGATATTACACTATGTTAAGAGTATCTTTGAATTGTTTTAGCCCAACAACTAATATTGTGCCAATAGTCAACGAGATGAGTATGAATATGGCGGAGTGGGGATGGGGCATGGCTTAGCGCCTTTGCAAGTAGGGCTGGTTTACTACCTTTACCCATAGCATTGGAAATGCAAACACAAAAATAAGAAACCATTTTTTAAGGACAAAATAAGACAATGTCAAGTCAATGATATGGTTTCTAGGCGGTGATAGGCACGCCAACTAGGGGACTAACAAGCTAACACATTCTTGTCAAGGTAACATTAATAGAGCAAATATGCTACACCCTAAAAAATTTCATAATTTGGTAACGCAAGCATATACTCATCCATACACGCAAATTCCATGGAACACTTTAAATTGTTTTCATGCATTTATTGAACACTTGGAAGGCATGCAATTTAAAGGGAATACAATTAGAAGATCAGATTTCCGCTTACCTTGGTACTTTGCGACTTCTTCTCCATTGTAGAAGAGTTTGAATGTAGGGTATGAATGGATATCAACTTTGTTACACACTGTCTTATCAGTAGCACAATCAACTTGTCCCATCTCTATCTCATCCTCCCCTTCCATTGTTTTCCCTAAATCATCCCAAAGTGTTCCCAGGTTCTTGCTGGAAAATAGTTTCAGAATTAGCAAAATAGAAGAACCTTGCGAGGAAAATATAGCAATGACTCAAATTCTGATGTATATGAATAGAACTCAGAGGTAAAACTGTAATCATCCTCTCCATTAATTATATCACTCAATGATATAACGACTTCATCAACTTATTCACAATATGCCTGCTCTTGCCGTGAAGGGGCAAACCAGAATCATGCACTACAATTTTCTCAGAGCATCAAGGCACCTTTAGCAATTTAAATTTGGACACTGAAGAAAAGCCTTCATGGATCAAGTGGGATATAGAATTCACATGTGGAAACATATGATGTCATTGTGCCGTTTGAGTGTGGAGGAATATTATAAGGGATGGGAAGATTTTTATAGTAACATTTCTTTTAGAATTGGAGACAGGAGTAGGATAAATTTTTGGAGCCATAAGTGGTGTGGGGACTTTGTGATAAAGGATGAGTTTCCATGTATGCATAGGGTTTCATGCCAAAGGGACTTACCTGTCCAGAAAATCAGGGGAAATCTAGGGGGAGGGACATTTTGAGATATGAGTTACAGGAGGAATTTCCAAGATTGGGAGATGAATGAGTTTGAAAAAATTGCTTGCTTACTTCATAAGCATTGTGAGCCAGCTGATAGACCTCATGCTTTGAGTTGGGAGTTGGGGAATAAGTATGTTTTCTACCTTACTATCAAAAATAATAATACTAACAAAGTTTTCTCTATGAAGTCCTCTTATGAAAAGCTTTTGGTCGGGGAGGAGGATTGTTCTCCATGGAACTCGATTTGGATAACTATGGTGCCAAGGAAAGTGTTCATTTCACATAGTTAGCTTCGAGGGGGGTATGCTGACAGCGGAAAACCTAAACCTTATGAAACATAAAGTTGTTTGCATTAGTCGGTGTTACCTATGCAAGGAAGTGAGTGAGGATGTGAATCATCTTCTGCTACATTGTACTCTAGACAAAAGAAAGTGCGCAATATGCTAATAATGGTAATTAGCATGTACGTAAAATGTGCTTTAGATTTTCCTGCATTTGAGCAAAAATAGTTAGATGTCACCTAGCACTCCATAGAACAACAATTTATGTGCATTGCTAACAGAAGAATGTTTGATGCTGCTTAACATGGAGATGGTAAATACAGCTTTGAACGATGTTACAAGCATCGGCTTCGAATATTTTGTCCTAATTGGTTATCATTTAGATCCGGAGAGTAGACTTATGTAGCAATAAACACTAAGCTGCACTTGTCTTTTCAATAGAAAAACATTATAATTGATTACTACCAATTCATGCTTTATTAAGAACCAAATACCGCTGACATTCGATAATTTAGTCATCCTGTATATCCCAGACAAACCTGCCATTTCTACAGAAAGACAAGAAATACTAAAGCAGACTAGTTTTGAAAGACTTACCAGTGCTTACACCATGGAACACAAAATTTGACGAACCATGCCGTGTCCTTCTCATTTATCTAAATGAAACCCAAAAGAACAACATGAATATGGTATGGAAGTCATTCAAAATATAATCAAGAAAACCACCAGTGAACTCACCATTGCAAGTATTATTTGGTTCAATGTTGACCACTGAAGGATGGTAAAACAAGTCATTAATAAAAAACATAAAGAGAACTTAAATATTTTTCTAAACATGTCAACTGCTTATCTATTAAATCGGTTCAAGCACTAAACACCATTTTTGACAGCTTGACTTCTCAATATACAGCAGCTAAAATTCAGCTTAATGGGTGTTATTTGTGCTACGAGGTGGTTGGATACCAGACAATGGGGATTTGGCTGGCGATGGGTTTGGGACAGTGACATGCAGAGGAACGATGAGGAGTTTCGGATGGTGGCAGGTGGGAGACGATGAGGCGTTTGGGACGATGGAAGGTAAGGGACAAGAAGGGGCTGGGGCTGGCTGACTTTTCTTCTTCTTTTTCCTTTGTTGACACGTCTTTCTCATTGGCCTTGTTTGTCATGCCATAGCACGTGATACTTACGCACCACATATTGCATTCAAAAGGTACATGTTTCTACAACATAAATTGTTTAATGGATACTAATTGTAGTTCCAGTGTCAACATGAAAGTATTAGACAAGTAGAGGGAAGGGAGGGGGGTGCACTTACGTATTTGGCGACGATTTAATGTTGGTCTTTATGCAGATATTACAGTGCTTGTACATCAACAAATGGTCTCTTAATGCTTATCCGCTACTTTAAAACAAATGAGTCAAACATGCTCTAGTGCTTACCAGAGAACTCTGAGTATATCAGGGATTAACCACTATAGTATATTAGAGAACTCCTAGAGTTAGACAATCCTTAAATCGAGTAATAAAATATTATCAACCAGACAAACCATTTATTGTAAGTGAATACAACTGAACCGTACTAGCTTGGGATTGAGGCATAGATTGTTGTTATTGCTAGCTCCTAGTCACATTACACACGATAACATATCCATGAAATGATTAGGAGCATTGTAAGGACACTTGCATCTTGTGTTATTACAACTCAAAATGACAAGTACCAGATCCCAATATGGACTATGTTGCTCGAACTCTCCAAAAAAAGTCATTGCCCCTCTGTCGTATCCGTAAAAAATGTACAACTTTCGGACGATACGACACATACCCGTCAACATTTTTAAAGAGTCCGAGCAATATAGAATATGGAAACAGTCATTTCTTACTTTTGCAACCAAAAAGAAGATCAAGGATATGATCAAAGTAACAGACACCCAAATCAAATTTAGACATCATAACTCAACTACTGATGAAATATCATCTTGTAAATAAAAAAAACAGCAAAATAAGAACAATAATTATTTGAAAATTCATCAAATATACATGTTACTGATTGTATAAAGCCTAGAATATGGACACACTATTTTCTTACTTCAGATTAAAAAAATCGAGCGAACGATCAAATTAACATATACCGAGATCAAATGTAGACATCATTACTCAATAGCTAATGAAAGATCACCTTGAAAGTAAAAACAATAGCAAAATAAGAGAGAAAATTACTTGAAAACTCCTCAAACAAAAATGTTGTTGCACCCCTGTCGTATCCGTAAAAAGTTTACTACTTTGGGAGGATGTCGTCGAATTTTACTACTTTTGGATTCCATCAGAATTTTTTAAGAGTCCGAGCAGTGTAGAATATGAAAACAGTCATTTGTTTCTTAGGCAAAAAAAAAAATTAAGCAAAAGATAACATTAACTGACACCCATATCAAATTTAGACATCATTACTCAATTAATGAAACATCATCTTACATACAAAAAAGTGAAGGGTAAAAAGCACACCAAAAGTATCTCAATCTTTTGAATTTCATACCCGAACTATATAATCTACGAGTTTCCTATCTAAACTATCACTAACTAATTATCAAAACACACCTCAGCTATTAATTGTTTAAATTTCATACCTGAACTTTTAAGTAGGAAAAGTGAACGATTAATAGTTTAAGCGTATTTTGATAAATCATCGATGACGGTTCAGGCAGGAAACTCACACATCTGATCCTTCATGTATAAAACTCAAAGAACTGGGATATTTGGGTGTGCTTTTTATTATTAACTCTAAGCAAAATACAATAGCAAAATAAGGGCAACAATAACTTGAAAAGTCATTTAACATACATGTTACAGATCTTATTATCCCTAGTAATTTTAGAAGGCAAAGCTCATCTATGATCTAAAAGAAAAAAAAAAAACTAAATGCTATGTTGTTTGAACTCTTCAAAAAATGTATGTCTCGGAGCATCTCCGACACGAGTACGGAAGTAAAAAACTATGCTTCTCAAACTCTTCAAAAATGTCAACAAGTATCTGTCAATCTCCCAAAATAATGTAATTTTAGGAAATCCTTAAAAATGTGCACGGTGGCATATTGGATCCTTCAAAACTAGCACATTTTTGGAATCCAATACGAATGCGACAATATTTTTGAAGAGTCAGGGCATTATTGTCAAACGGATGTGTGTTAGATCCTTTAAAATTAATGTACTTTGGAGAAGCTAACATGCATGCGGCAGTATGTTTGGAGAATTCGAGCAATATTGACTAAAACCTATATTATGTTGTTTGGCTCTCCAAATATATCAATTGATATGTGTCGAATTATGCAAAAGTAGCACATTTTTTGAGAATCTATCACAGGGGCGGCAACAATATTTTTGGAGAGCCAAACAACATATCGAACTCTTCAAAAATGTCAACAGGTGTATGTCGAGTTCTCTGAAAGTAGTATATTTTTGAAAAATCCGATGTTGGCACGACAATCTATTTGGAGAGTCCAAGCAACATAGACTAAAAACTATGTTGCTCCAACTCTTCAAAAATGTCAAACGGGTGCATGTCCAATTCTCTATAACTACGCATATTTTTGAAGAATCTAACACAAGTACGAAACTATTTCTAGACAGTAAGAGTAAAAGAGAGTACATATTATTCGAACTCTTCAAAAATGTCTAACAGGTCTCCAAAAGTAGCATATTTTTTAAAAATCCGACGTAAGTACACTGCTTTTGGATAGTCAAAGCAACATGGACTAAATATTGCTCATACTTTTCAAAAATTATCACAAGTGTGTCAGATCCTCCAAAAACATAACAACAAACCCAGTATATTCGCGGTCGGGAAAGATAAAATGTACTCAGTACATAGCATAAAAGTTATTTTCAATAGACCCTCGACTCACAGATAAAACTGCAGTCCAATAAAAACAATAAATAATACATAATAAGAGAGCAGCTATACCAAAAGTACTAAGTAAATTTTTTTGAAAATCTGACATGAGTGTTACAATATTATTAAAGAATAGAAGTAAAATAAACTAAATGTAAAAGCAGTAGTAGTGTATTTACCTTATCATTAAACGTATCCGCTGTAAGGGTAATAACTTCAGCATCAGCAATATATATTGAACTCAACAAACAGAAACAAAATAATAACATGAGCGAAAATAATTGCATATTGCGTTTCATTATAACACAGATTTTGAATTTTATGGTAAAATTGCTCTGAAATTGAAGCAGATTTAAGATCCTAAATGATGGTGGAAATCGAAAGGAGAAAAGGGGCGATTGAAAGATAAAGGGTGTTTAAGGATATTTGTAAAAAGTTAATAGACCATTTTGACTTATATTGCTTCTTTTGTGGGTTGAACATTGAGTTTGATATATTATTAGAGCCCGTTTACAGGATATGTTGTTAAATTTATTTTTATAAATATGAAATTCAACGTGTTGTGAAAATTATTAAACTTTTCTTAATTCTTATATAATATTATTAAATAAGCAGATCATATATTTCATAAATAAAATTAATATTATAATATCTTAAGATACTACATTGATAAACGGTATAAACAAAGAAAAGTCAAAAGTTACAGAAAATTAGAAGTTCTTAATATTTTGCTCCTATGAGAGAGTTTTAGAAGACTAGTTTCTTTCCTTTTTATTTATAAAATAAATACATTTTTATCCTTTTACATTACAATTCTCCATGTTCATATGCCTCACAAATTTTTTTTTTATTTTTGTTTTATTCTTTTAATATTTCCTCTTTATTTTTTTTTATTTCAAACTTTATTTTTCTCTTTATTTTTCGAACCTTTATTCTTACTTTTCTCTCTTCTGTTTTTTTCTTTTAGCTCAATTATCTCTACTTTTCATTTGTTTTTTTCCTCCGTCTTTATTTGTCATTCTTCTCTTTTTTTCTCAAATATTTTTACTAATGAAGTCTTAAAGGCGTGACTTGTTGTTTGGAAGTCTTTTGAGATAAGTCTTGCCTTAAAGACAAGAATTATTGAACATCTGATAAATCAAGATACAATGTGGTAGTATCAAGACTTGCTCGTGGGCATAACTTGTTGTTTGAAAATCTTTAAGCTAAGTCTTGCCTCTAAGTTAAGAGTTGTAGAACATTTCATAAATCAAAACACAATATGGTAGGTCAACTCTTGCACAAGAGCGTAACTTGTTGTTTGAAAGTCCTTAGGTTAACTCTTGTCTCATAGTAAAGAGTTATAGAGCTTCTCAAAAATCAAGACACAATAGTATTAACTCTTGTCCACGGGCTTGTCATTTGAAAGATCTCGGGCTAAGTTTTGCCTCTAAGGCAAGAGTTATAGAACATCTCATAAATCAAGACACAAATGTGGTGATATCAACTTTTGTCCATGGGGAGGAATTTTCATCTGAAAATCCTTGTGCTAAGTCTTGCCTCTAAGAAGAGAGTTATAGAATATTTCATAAATCAAGACACAATGTGATAGCGTTAAGTCTTACACATGCAACCTAACTTTTTGTTTGGTAATTCTTGAACTAAGTGTCACCTATAAGGCAAGAGTTATAGAGTATTCCATAAAGCAAGATACAATGAAGTAATGTTAACTCTTGCTCATGAGGTGTAACTTGTTCTTTGGGAGGACCTTGGGCAAGATATTGCCTCTAAGGAAAAAGTTATAGAGCATCTCATAAATAAAGAAACAATATGATAGGGCCAAGTCTTACCTATGGAGCATACCTTTTTTTTTTTGGAAGTTCTTGTGCAAGGTCTTGCCTCTAAGGCAAGAGTTATAAAGTATCTCATAAATTAAGACACAATATGGCAACGTCAAGTCTTGTCTATGCAACATCAATTGTTGTTTGGAAGTCCTTAGGCGAAGTCTTGCCTCTAAGGCAAAAGGTATAGAACATCTCATGAATCAAGACACGACATGATAATGTGAAGTCTTTCATGTGGGGCCTTACCTATTGTTTGAAAATCCTTGAACTAATTATTGCCTCTAAGGCAAGAGTTATAAAGTATCTCATAAATCAAGACATAATGAAGTAGTGTTAACTCTTGCCCATGAGGTGTAATTTCTTCTTTGGGAATACCTTAGACAAAGGTATAGAACATCTCATAAATTAAGATAAATATAGTAGTGTCAAGTCTTACCCGTGGGGAATACCTTGTTTCTTGAAAATCCGTGGGCTAAGTCTTGCCTCTAAAACAAGAGTTATAGATACATAAATAAATCAAAATATAATATGGTAGTGTAATGTGTTGCCCATGGGGCATAACTTGTTGTTTGAAAACTCTTAAGCTAAGTCTTGCCTCTAAGGTAAGAGTTATTGAGTATCTCATATATCAAGACACAATGAAGTAGTGTTAACTTTTGTTCATGTGATGTAACTTATTATTTGGGAGGACCTTAGACTAAGTATTACCTCTAAGACAAAGGGTATAGAACAACTCACAGATCAAGACCAATATAGTAGTATCAAGGCTTTCCATGAGGTGTAACTTGCTGTTTGGAAATCCTTGAATTTAATCTTACCGCTAAGGCAAGAGTTATAGACTATCTCATAAATTAAGACACAATATGGCAGTATCAAGCATTGCCCATAGGGCGTAACTTGTTATTTGGAAGTTTGTAGTCAAGTCTTGTCTCCAAGGTAAAAGTTACAGAACATTTCATAAATTAAGATCCAATATGGTAGTGTAAAGTCTTGTCCATGAGGCATAAATGGTTGTTTGAAATCCTTGGTCAAAGTCTTGCCTCTAAGGCAAGAGTTATAGAACATCTTATAAATCAAGACACAAAATTATTTTATTTCTTACAATTTTTGTTCATGTTTTTATGCTTAAATGACATAAATAGTCAAACTTAGACCCTATTAATTTCACCTTTAAGCGGAAGTTTGAAAATATCAAAACTTTCAAGCGGGTATCTTAGTTTCCTGCTTCACTGATTATGCAGGTACCGTAGATACTCGGTTCACTAAGTAAGCGGGGTATCTAAGGTACCTAATATTTTTTTTAGTTAATTTGAAATCAATTTTAGTCCGACATATCTTGAAATTTTAAGATGATGTGTATATTTTAAAAAATACATGTATATCTCAAAATACCTGTGTATCTCAATTAACTCTCGTGTATCTTTAAAATCAGGAGGCAAGAAATTAAGATACTGCCTCGGATATATAAGATACTCGAGTTAAGATACAAACAGAAACTGTAATTTAGCATACTTATGAAATAAAATGTAATTATGTATGAAACTTATAACATTTATGTAATTTGACTTTTTTTATTTGAATTATATAAATTATTATATTTAGAAGTGCAGTCTATCTAAACTCTAATTTCCATTAAAAAAAATTATTATCTTTGTGATTCGAATCAATATAATATATTTATTAAATTTTATTTATTTTATCTTAACTAAAATTATTAAAATATTATTTTTAAGTGTGTTTGATATCTTTTAGAATCGTGCAAAGCGCAGAAAAATTCACTTGTTACAATTAATATACAAAAGTTCATTATTTTCTTATATGACATCAGGGTGTAGTAAATCTTATTGTCTATTTTTGAAGTTTTTAGTTAAAGATAGTAAAAGTTTATTTAATATTTTAAAATTTTAAATTAGATCGCTCAAAACCTATTATATACCGATAAGACTTTTTTAGAGCAAGAACCAATGTATTTTATTGTAAAAAATGCACAATGTTTTATTAACTTGAAACAACCCTTTTTGAGTTTTGTAGCAAAATTTGTACTCTTTTCATATTTTTCCATAGGGAGCTGTAAACTATAACAATGTAGGCGTACTTAGCTATATCAAACAGAAGCATAAGAATTAAAGAAGAACAAATAAAATTTCGATCCACATTCAAAAATATCTAAACAGAAACATGAGAATTTAAAGAAGAAGAAATATTAAATTCCATCAAAATTCACAAGTATCAAAACAGAAGTATAAAAATTAAAGAAGAATAAATATAATGTTTGATCAAGATTTACAAATATCAAAATAGAAGTATAAGAATCAAATACGAAAAAATATAAAGTTTGATCAACGTTCACAATTATCAAAACTGTAGAAAAAACAACAAAATTTGTACCATTAAAACCCAAAAACACTTTGGAGACTAATTTGGTGAGCCACTCCATAATGTGTCTTTCTCCGCTAATTTGGTAAACAATGTAGCTTTTTAATCAAAGTGCAACGCTGAATTTGTTACTAGTATGGATGTTAGACAATTCTAGTAATATATATATATAGGTGTTAGAAGGTAGATTGAAGAAAAATTAGACAGAGATGATTGGATGTGATATAAAACAATTATAATTTACGAAAGACATGATTTTTGATGAAAAGGTGTGGTGCACATTAAAGTAGAAGAATAGTAGGATGAATAAGAGTGTTTTTTTTTTTTTGGTTCGTGCTAGTGTCGTAGTTGTAAAAGTGTAGTGTCTTTATCCTTGGAGTGTTTGTGATGTCTTGTTCTACATAGATCGATGATATATTATTTTGTAATAGTCTTGTTTTTGTTACTATTTGTTGTTTTATTAGTGTCTATTTGTTGTTCTTATAGTCTTTTTTAGATTCTTTTTTTTTTGAAACCAGTAATTTATTGGAAATAATCTCTCTACCTCATCTTTAAGACAGTAACATGCAATGTGTACCTTCTACCCTTTTCAGATTGTATATTTTAAAAATTTACTGAGTATATAATTACTGCTACATCAACTCTGAAAAGTATACTCATAAAATGGCTAATTTTACTAAAAGACAATGAATTCACCCGCAAGATAGTTATCTACTAAAGTCGCCCATGTTTGTGTCATATTAGTTTTGCTGCCTTGTTATGTATGATTTCACTATATGATTTTTCATTTTTTTTGGTTGAGCAGATGATTTTTTGGCGAAATATTTTGGAAAGTCGAAAATAAGCATAGATTCAAAGATTTATAAATAGAACAATCTTTCAAACTATTATTGGATGCTTAAGGGGGCATTAGACGACTATTGAAATATATACTATTAATCATGGAATATAAATTATTAATTATGTGTTAGATATAATATTTATTATAAAATAATTATTTATTCAATTTTAATAAAAGATTAAATAGATCATACATTTATTTATGTGGTTATTTATTTATATAGTAGATGATTTAACGTATAAAGTTTTAGCTTATGCATATAGAATTAAATCATTAGTTTTTATAAGTATAAAATTTTTGTTCACAATCTAAGATGGAAATTGGACAAGGTAGCGGTATGATTGTAGAATAAGATTAAATGTAATTTATCTTGATTATGCGAATAGTTTAGTTTCGACTTCTTGAGCTAGTGCATTTTGTATGTATTGGACGAAACTGAAAAGAGATAGATATTTTACACCGACTAACAAAAAATATATTCTCTAAAGTATTAAATGTACTTATATTCTCAATCCTGATATAACTATTATGAGTTGTATATTTTAATTATCATTTTGATTTATTAAAAAGTGGATTCTGAGATGAGTCAATATGCCTAATAAATTAGAAGATAATAATTTATATTGATGCAATAATAAGTTAGTTGATAGATTCCATGTGTCTATAGAGATTGATGATATGCCTTTTGAGATGCTTATAAGTTTTCGTTGTGTCAAATCTTGCAAGTGGATTTATATGAAATAAGTTAAGCAGTGCTTTAAAGAAACTTAATCATTAAATTAAATTTGTCAGTAATTTAATTTATTAATTAGTATTTGTCATCTTAACATGAGAATTATATAAGTTTTTAATGGGGTACAAAATATAAATGGAGCACCACAATTACAGATTTGTAATAGAATAATTTGTAATTTATTATTGTAAGAGTAATTCAAATTAGGATTTTGAATTATTTCCATAATAAGCGGCCTCAGTAATTAATTTCGTGGTCCCTACGATGCTCATACAAATAGAACTCAAAATTCTATTTTCTAGTGAAAAAAGAAAAAGCAAACGTGTGTTTTCTTATTCAAAAAAGTGGCGCGTATTTTTGTTTTTCAATTTAGATTTGGAGAAACTTCTTTGTGAAAATAAGGTTTCTATGCAATACCTATCTATCTAAATATTGAAAGAGTTCAATTGTGAATTTGGGGTCATCGTGGAAGTCTACAGAACTGTAGAAGACTACAAAACTGAAGTTAGAATTGTGGATTTGCTTGAAGATGTCTATACGTGCTTCAAGAGGTTTGTATCGAATTAAATTTCAGTAAAGTTTTTGTGTTATAGCCTGATAATTATCAATATGTTCCTGAAATGCTTCCGACGTCTTGGGTAGGGATGAACGTGTTTGAAGGTGGTTAGAAACACTCGTTAGTGAAAGCAGTAAAGACAATGTGGGGAGAAATATATTGTGGCGGGATTAAGAGTGGGTTAATGTCACATAATTAATTTTATTGGGTTAATGTATTGAGTTTAGGGATAAATCTACAGTTCATGTAATTACCTTTATTGCGTTGTTTAGTTAATTTTTTGTTATGCTCAAAAGAGTGAATTAAGAATGAATTAGTAGAAACCGAAAGATTATACCCCTCTGCCGTAAAATAATTGGCATGTTTCTTTTTTCGAGGGTTAATTTGAGTAATTTTTAAAGTTAAATTAGATTAAAATAATTTGATATTTTAAAAGTAAAATTTAGATATTCATAAACTATACGAAAAGTACTATATAAGTTACAATTTTTCTTTTTCAATATGATAAAAAGATCTTAAAATATTGGTCAAATTTTATATTTCTTAACTTTTAAAAAGGGAAACATGTCAACTATTTTAAGACTGAGCAACTATAAAGTAGAGTAGGTTCTAATTAAGCTTAATTTGATAATCATATTAGCCATTGACTGCTCTTGTTATTTGTATTTTGCTAACATTTTGTGATAGTTCAGGTAAAAAAAACTCATAAAATAGATTCACTCTTAACTTTTCACGACATACATAAATGAATTAAAAATTTAGAAACATGTAGCAAATTCAAGCTCCTGGTGACATAAATATTGTTAGAAAGCTTCCATGTAATATTTCTCTTGGTGGACATGAGCATGAACATCAAGAGGAGTAGCAAATTGGAGAAAGTCCTTGTCTTGTTCAAAACTGGACATTTGTTGTTGATTGAAGTTGACAAACACTTCAATTCCTCTATTTTGATCTTGTGTATTCATTAAGTAAATCATATTGGCAAATGGTGTAGTTGCCATGCTTACTCTAGTAGGCCTTCCCCATCCAAAATCTAAATCTTGGAAGGTATGTTACATAGGCTACTACAGCGATACACATCGTGGCATGCACTCTTCTGACGATAGGATTGGCCATCTTCAGTTCCTGTATTGATTTTATTTGTGTATTCTAACATCTCTGAGACCCACGTGTTATCTTTGAAATTATCTCTTGTGGAAAGCTCCTGTTTGGACTTTCTTATATCGTTCACTAATTTTGTCAACCTAAGGTCTCCTAGGTTATATATTGGTGTTGAGAAAGCGGTGAGAATATTCCCAATTGTGGAGGTAGATGGTGTTGGAGTTTGGAATTATTTTTCGTAAATCTGATACCAAGATCATCTGAGACGAAGAATCTGATAAGTTTGCAGCACATTTGTAAACAAGTGCACTAACAACCTCAGTTGTTGTTGGATTTTGCACTAGTGATGATGGATCACTAGTGACTAACGTTTTGATGGCTCTTATTTTTGGTTCAGTTAAGAAAAATCTTTTTTCGAATTTAATACTTTCTTGTGCATTTGGCTCAACCACAACCGGAAAGTCTAGAGGACCATCGGATAGTGATGGCATTAATGAATCTTGCACATAATACGAAGGATAGACTAATTTTTCGTTTGGGTATTGTCGAGTTAATGAAGCCCAATCCTTCAAAAAAAAAAAGAAAGCACTAC
Organism: Withania somnifera; assembly: GCA_039654485.1. NCBI lineage: Eukaryota > Viridiplantae > Streptophyta > Magnoliopsida > Solanales > Solanaceae > Withania > Withania somnifera. Next base: position 8,282,562 of record JBDJHY010000008.1, on the reverse strand, counting down.
GCCCATCACCCACCTTATGTGACAAGCACACACTAATTGCCATTCCTCCAATCAAAATGGCTAAGTTGAGCTACGCTCAAACAACCACCAACATCAACATTCCTCCACGATAGTCCTGGAGGAAATGTTAAGTCTGGACGATGAACGATTTTATTCATCGAACAATTAACTTCAACTTCAAAAAATTCAGCTCCAGTATCATCACAATATATAGTGGCATTATCTCTTAAACTTCCAACCATTGGCTTATGATAAGTCATTGCTTTTGAAAATGAATTCTCAAGAAGTTTAGAGAGTTGTTTTGGACCTTTTTCTAGTTGGTGTTTTGGGTAAAATAAGACAATGGGCATATAGAAATTACCCATACATTGATCAAGAAGTGAAAGTTTGTGAATTCCTTGAGTTGGTGGTGTGGGATAAAAAGGTTTCACAATTTTCTTGGAAATTGTTGATACCAATCTTGAATAACCAACCATCTTTAATTTTGCATATTGAACACATAGAACACGCTAGCCTTTAAATACTAGCCAAAAAGTTTAAACAAATTTCTTTTACTCTTTTTTAAAATAAATGGTCAAATTTGGACTGCCAAGCTATAGTTATTTTTTAATTTATTTAGTCTAAATGTACTCGTCATAGAGTAGCTTTGAGATAAAGCAGAAACCATTTTAGCAATGTCAAAGTTTCCAATAATTTTTTATGCGGTTTGGACGAAATTTAGATTGGTCAAAATAAATTAAATTAAGATAAAACTGTCCGAATAATCTAAATATGACTATATATATATATATATATATAATTTGTTTCCTTGCAAAAAACTAAAAAATAAAGGATTTTTTTTAATTATAGCTTTATATATATATTATATCAAACGGAAAAAGAGTTTTTTATTAATTAATTTGATAAAAAATTTCATTAATCAACTTAGTTACATACTTAACGTAATTCAAATACAAATAGTTTTCACTTTTAGATGAGCTTATATAACAAATCTAGATAAACAAAGATAATAAATGGACCAAATAATGCTTAAGCAGCTTTTTTTTTTTTTTTGAATTGCTTAAGCAGATTGAACAGATCATATTTTGATAAGTCAATTTTATCATCCATAACGACAAATAATTTTATATTATAATTTAAATTTTGTATTAAACTTTATTTATTATCATAAAGTAAATACACCAAACTTAAAACTCCAATCATTTTCACAAATCAAGCTACTTTTGTCTCAATTAGAGAGAACATATATAATAGGATAATCAATGGTCAACTTTTATTCTGTTATAATATGATTCTTACATTATCTTCTCTTTTCTGACTTTACTCTATTTTTCAAAAAGTGTTTTACATGAGAAAACAAAAAAAGACACGGGGAGGGGGGGGGGTGTTCATATTTGGAATCCTATACTTGCTCTTAAAATTTCAAGGTAAAAATGTGGGCGCATTTTGGAAATCTAAAAGTTCTTTTTTAAAAATCATGTGTTAAATATTTACTTTAAAATTTAATTATAATTAGTTTAAACTATATGAAAAAATCTCACTTTAAGAGTAAAACACTTTTTAGCAAATTGACTTTTTATATTTTAAATTAAAAACCTCCGATTAAAAATAATATCGCGCTTACTTGTTACTATTTCAACACAACGTCGATACATGTATAATTTATTTTTTTGTGTTATTTATTTTATCTTTTATTAAGTGTCAGAGTCAAATAAATTATTATTCAAAAAATTACTCAAACATCGATATCACATGTGAAAAATTCTAGGCATGCTTTTTAAGAAGTTTAAATAACTTTTATTTTTCATAATATTTTCTTAAAAGAAAAGGTCTTACTTTTTAATATTCGAATAATGAATATAAAATACATGTTGAAAAATTGATATTTGGTCTTAGTACGCAGTGTGAATTAGATAAGCCTTTTTGCATGTTGACAAATAAAGATTAATATTTAACTTATCTTTTTATATATGTTACAATTAAATGTGCAGTGACGGTAAAAAATTAATAATTAATAATTATAATAAAATTGATAAGTCTCAAAAACTTACCAAGGTAG
>JBDJHY010000008.1:8235659-8246860 GCA_039654485.1 Withania somnifera | reverse complement strand
CATAATTATACAATGACAAAAATTAGTTTTCTAATCTAAGAATTTGGTGGGTCCCATACTACTATTTCAATGATATTATATTATATTTCGTTCGTTTCATTCTAATTGGTTCTTGTTGAGTTAACACTCTTCTTAAAAAAATATTTATTAGTGATCTATTTTACTAAATAAACCTTATTAATTATGCATTAAAATTATAAGTTCGAGTATTATATACTACATAGTCATTTAATAATAAAAATATTATTAAAATAATATAATAAACTTTTCATGGAATGGAAAAATAAATTAAAACATTGATAAGAGGAATAATTAAAATAAAACGGAGGGTGTATATTTTATACTATATTGATTAAACTTTTTTTTTTGGGTAATAACGATTAAAACTTTAAAGGTGTTGCCTATGTACGAGTAAAAAGATTTGCTAAGATAGATCTAAAAATCTAACAATACTAATGATTGTCTAGTCTTGAATTTCAATTTAAATACAAAATTCAAAAGATAAAATATATTTTTGAATAAAGAGTCATTGTTATTTTGTTTTTTGAAACAACTCAGGAAAAAATAAAATAAATAAATTGAAACGTAATTAGGAAATTAGTAATAAAAAAAGATTCATGAGTTAAAATGAGTACATATACATCTTACTCCAACTTAAAGTAGTCCTACAGACTTCATAACTGAAACGCCTTTCGGGTTATATTGGCCCGTTTATATGTTAAAATTCCAGCAACAAAAAGTTCAATTTTAGGGTTTCCTTCACAACAATTTGGGAGAAAAATTCTTCTTTTTTGATAGCACTGAACAAGTTCTAGCACATTATAGTTACTCGGGGTTGCTTAAAAGTAAGTTTCTTGAGTTGTTCTAACTTCAATTTAAGTTCCTAGGTTGTTGGGTTTTTTCTAGCTTTTTCATATGATGTTTTCTTGAAGTGTAATATAATTTTGGTGTTAATTGTCTACATGCATTGTGTAAAAATGTTGTCTTTTTGTAATATTTAAGGCTGTTACTTTTGTTTTAGGAATTTTTGTAGCTTAGTTGGTTTGGCTACTTGGAGTTTATTCCCCACCTTGTGATCCCGTCTGTGAATTTCCCAACCCTATATATGAAAAGGTTTTGGATTGTTTTCGGGAATCTTAGTAGATCAGTTGGTTGGCTAACTGAACTTTTTTCCTCATCTTGTAATCCCTTTCACCAATCCCTTCTACTTTTTCATAGAATTGGAGTTACTTGGGGTTGCTTAAAAGTAAGTTTCTTGAGTTGTTGTAACTTTAATTTTAAGATCCTAGGTTGTGAGATAGTGTCTTGGTTTTTCATATGATGTTTTCTTGAAGTTTAAAAGCAATGTTGGTGTTAATTGTCTACATGCATTGTGTAAAACTGTTTTCTTTTCGTAGTATGTAAGGTTATTTCTTGTGTTTCAAGACTTTCAGTGGTTGGCTACTTGGAGTTTATTCCCCACGTCGTAACCCGTTCCGCCAATTTCCCTGCCCCATAGGAAAAAAGGTGTTACTTGTGTTCTTTTGGGTGTAAAAATGCGGTCTTTTTACAATATTTAAGGTTGTTACTTGTGTTTCGGGAATTTTAGTAGCTCAGTTGGTTGACCACGTGAACTTTAGTTCCCTACCTTGTAATTCCGTCTGCCATTCTCCCCTAACCCATAGAGAAAAGGTTTCCATCACAACAATTTGGGAGAAAAATTCTACTTTTTCTCATAGCATTGAACAAGTTCTAGCTTATTATAGTTAGTGGGGGTTGCTTAAAATTAAATTTCTTGAGTTGTTGTAACTTTAATTGTCAGTTCCTAGGTTGTTGGATAGTTTCTTGTTTTTTCATATGATGTTTTCTGTGAGAGTAACAGCAATGTTGGTGTTAACTATGTACACGCATTGTGTAAAAATTTACCTTTTTTGTAATATTTAAGTTTGTTACTTGTGTTTCGAGAATTTTAGTAGCTTAGTTGGTTGACTACTTTGGAGTTTATTCCCCCACCTTGTAATCCCGTCTGCTAATTTTCCCTACTTAATAGAAAAAAATTGTTACCTGTTTTCGGGAATCTTAGTTGATCAGTTGGTTGACTAACTGAACTTTATTCCCCACCTTGTAATTCCTTCCGCCAATTTCCCCTACTTGAATTTTGTTCCCGTACTATTTTCTTGGTTTTTATGTGATGTTTCTTGAAGTGTAACAACAATGTTAGTGCTAATTTTCCACATGCATTGTGTAAAAATGTTTTCTTTTTGCAATATTTAAAGTTATTACTTGTGTTTGGAGAATTTTAGTAGTTCAGTTGGTTGATTAACTAAACTTTATTCCTCACCTTGTAATTTTTCCTGCCGATTTACCTACACCATACATAAAAAAGTTGTTACTTGTTTTCGAGAACTTAGTAGATCAATTGGTTGGCTAACTGAACTTTATTCCCCACTTTGTGATCCCTTCCGCCAATTTCCCCTACTTGAATTTTGTTCCCTTACTATTTTCTTGGTTTTCATGTGATGTTTCTTGAAGTGTAACAGCAATATCGGTGTTATTTGTCCACATGCATTGTATAAAAATGTTTTCTTTTTGCAATATCCAAGGTTGTTACTTGTGTTTGGAGAATTTTTGTAGCTCAATTGGTTGACTAACTGTACTTTATTCCTCACCTTGTAATTCCGCCCGCCGATTTACCTAAGCCGTAGATAAAAAGGTTGCTATTTTTTTCGGGAATCTTAGTAGATCATTTGGTTGGCTAGATGAACTTTATTCCCACCATGTAATCCCTTCCGCCAATTTACCCTACTTGAATTTTGTTCCCCTACTATGTTCTTGGTTTTTCATGTGATGTTTCTTAAAGTGTAACACAATGTTGGTGTTAATTGTCCACTTGCATTGTGTAAAAATGTTTTCTTTTTGCAATATTTAAGGTTGTTAATTGTGTTTGGGGAATTTTAGTAGCTCTGTTGGTTAATTGAACTTTATTCCCCATCTTGTAATCCCTTCCGCCAATTTCCCGGACCCCAAAAAAGTGGGGTTACTTGTTTTTTTGGGGTACCCTTTTCATGTTTGATGAGTCTTGTGTATGAAGAGTAGTTGGAGAAGCTGGATTTGATGTGGCATGTTTTACACTATTTTTGGTTGATCTTATTATTTTTTTGTCATGTTCTTTTGTTGGGGTTGCAGAAGCTGTTCAATCTCTGTGATGTTTCTTTCGTTTTTGTTTGAGTGGAACTGGATTCTTGAATTTGAGCTAAAATCTTAGGTGGTTGTATATTTTCTTGGTGTTTCATGTGATGTTTCTTGAAATGAAACAGCAATGTTGGTGTTAACTCTCCACATGCATTGTGTAAAAATGTTATTTTTTCCCAATATTCAAGTTTGATACTTGTGTTTCGGGGACCCTAGTAGCTCAGTTGGTTGACTATTTGAACTTTTACCTTGTTGGCGAAGCTTCGATTCCCCACCTTGTGATTCTTCTGCTTAGTTTCCCTTACCCCATAAGACAAAAAGGTTGTTGCTTGTGTTTCGGGAGTCTTAGTAGTAAAGTTAGTTGGCTACACGAATTTCATCTTGTTGGTGAAGGTTAGATTCCCCACCTTGTAATCCCTTTCGCCATTTCTCCCACCCCCTAGGAAAAAGGTGTTACTTGTGTTCTTTTGGGTACTTTTTCATGTTTCACGAGTCTTGTATGAAGAGCAATTGGAGAAGTTGGATGTGAATGTGGCATGTTTTGAACTATTTTGGTTGATTTTTTTTAGCATGTTTTTGAGTTGGGGTTTGCACAAACTGTTTAATCTGTGTGATTCTTGAATTTGAGCTAAAATTATGCATTCTTAAAGTCCCTTTTTTTGTGGGTTTATTCCAGCTCTAGCTCATTACAGTTATTTGAGGGTGGGGTGGGGGAGGATAGGGGGTAATTGTTTGAAGTAGGTTTTTTGCTTGTTATCACTGTAAATTATAAGTGGGTGGATATTTTCTTGGTGTTCATGTGATGTTTCTTGGAGAGTAACTGCACTGTCGGTGTTACTGCCCGCATGCATTGTGTAAAAATGTTTTCTTTTCACAATATTCAAGGTTTTTACTTGTGTTCTTGTGTAAAATAATTTAAGGGTCTTATTTGAAGAGCAGCTGTATTTGACTATGGCATGTTTTGCGCTAGGATGGCTTCTTGCACCCTTCTATTTTTGAGCATCGATTGTTGTCAGGGAACATTTTCTTTCCTGCATCAGATTATTGCATCTTTGAGTACTTGGAATAGTATAAATCGTCTGAGGCAATTCAAGGTTTATTTGTCACAGCTGGAGATGGCTATTGATGCTGGATCTGGGAGCAAAAATAAGGGCAACGACAGTAATAAGTCAAAGAACAAACTGGTCAGTAAAGGATCGTCAAGTTATGACTCGGGAAGAACAGAGAGATTCACACGGTCCTCGGTTAAGGAAACCTCATCTAAACAAATGGATTTAAGCCATGCAAGTAAAAGGAAGTCTGAGCGCCTTGAGAAGCGGACCCCATCCATGCCTCCCTCTAAGAAGAAGTCTGTGGTACTTGAACAACAGAATGCTCCAAGCCCGTTAAGAAGGTCTGAAAGGTGCTCTACTTCGTCAAGATCAAAGTACTTCGGCAGAGAATCCGGTTCATCCAGTATAAAGGAGGAGAAACGAGAGAAGATTGTGAAGAAGCTGACAATGGAATCTGAAAGTGTTAGCACTAGCAAGAAGAATGCTACGACACCTGATGATTTAAAAAGGAAAAACATGGATGGCGGAACTTACAAATTATCATTCAAAAAACAAAAGAAAGAAGATACTGCATCAGGTAACTGTATCTCAGTTCTTATGATAAAATGCTACTGTGAAACAATCATGCCTTTGGCAGGAGCATAATACTTGATTGGAGCTAACACTTCTTCCTAATCAGGCGCCTTTTTCTTGGACCACATTTCGTTGTTGATAACCATGGCGTCGGCTAGCTTGCATGCACCTCGACTAGCTCCACGGGGTAGCTGCTACTTCCCACCAGCGCAAGTACCATATCATTTTCTAGTAAAACAAATAACGATATGTCTTCTTCTACCATCATACATCCCATCCCTTCTAAAGTACTGTAGGTGTCTAGCTTTACATCTTTCAGTCTGTGAATAAAGATTCTGATAGAAATAGAGGATTTCATCTTCTTTATCTTCAATCATTTCATCCCTCACCAGTGATTTACCAATGTTTTATTGTATCTCCTATTTGGGTTGGCAACCTTTGGAGGAATTTGATATTCCTCTCAGTCCGTCACCCTCTTTCAACCACAAATATCGAGATTTTTGCCTCCATGAGGCCTCTTCTCCCTTAGCCAGCTGCTTAATCTCCAGTTTGAGATTCATAATATGTGTTTTTTCCTCCTGGAACTGTTATCTGCCTTCTGTAGCTTGCTCAATTAGTAATAGTGCATCTAAAGCTTAACTTACCCTGATTTCCACTTTGCCAAGACCCTTGTTATCTACTTGATGGCGGTGCTTCAAATTTTGTGCAAGAATGTAGTTTTGGGAGAGCCTGTAACATCATAACTCTGCTACCAGCCTTTGACTTTCTCAGTAAACTCATCATTTTGCAATCACATTTTAGTTTACTTCTTTCTTCTTTTTCCTCAAATTACTGACTCTTTCCTTTTCCTTTTCCAGTTTGTAAGTCCTTTTCTTTCACTAGTTATAAAATTTGGGTTTCTCTTTGCTTCTCTACTCCTGTCTTATACTTTGAGTACAATTAAGTAAGGTATCAAATATGAAATCTTGCTGCAAATTAATTCTTTTTATCGTTGGTTAGTTGAATGTTTGAAATTAATTTTGTAATTCTAATTTATTTTTCGATGGCCCTGCTGAAATTATTCTTTAGCAGGGCATTGAAGAGTTAGATTAATATTGGATGCTGAAGTGTTTGCAATTTGATTATAAAGAATATATTCATTTATGATTATCATTTTATATGAACAAATGTGAAATGCTTAGCACTATTTTATTGTCAGTAAATTATGCGTTTCACTTTCACTTCTTAACGCTTCGTGAACCTTGTCTTTTATTTTCTTTTGCAGTTGCCATTTTAAAAAAACGTTTATCGAAAGGACGTATCTCTTGAGTCAACCATATCCAATAGATTATCCTCCTATTGCTATTTGTTTGTAGCACCATATATTTAGCTGTTTCTATATGACATACTCTTGCTGATAGATTACATGTGGTGCCTCTTTGATAGCAACTTATAATATGTCTTTATTGGGTTCAGATGCTTGTGAAGATGATGATACTGATGGGAAGCATGGTTCTAAGCTTCAATCTAGACTGTGGCATGAGGCAGACCAGGATGAGCCTGAAGAAAGAAGAATGCTCTACGATGAGCAGAAAAACCTCCATATCCATCTGAAAGCTGAGATATCAAACCTTTTTGGAGTGATAAAAGTTTCGGTATTGACTTTCACATCACTTGTCTTATAGTTTTTTTTTTCTTCAGTTTTCCATAGAAAGGAATGCTAATATCATATCTACAAAGTGGTGTAAAATGCATGTACTCTGGGAAATGTAGCAAGAGTTAGTTTTCTGTTCAAGTGAGAGGAGTACGTCCTGGTTAACTTAATTCTGGTGTTTACTAGAGCTTTGTTAGTGGTTTTGACCAAATTGTTTGAGTAATAGAACATTTTTTGAAGAAACGTATTGGAATACTCGTGTTTGCTGTTGTAACTCTTTCCTTAAAGCCCTGTATCATTCACTTGTTGAATTTTTTTCACAAAAAATGACTAAATTATTTCAGCTTCCAGTTAAGGGAGTAATACCATGTTTACCGATAAATTTTCGTTGCAGTTTGAGAACTTCTTTCAATAACTGTCAATGAGGTTGTCATATATTCTACATTGTTTAGATCTAACCTAAATCAGTGCTATATTTTTCATGAATGAAAGTGTTCAGCTGAGTGATTTTATCTTTTATTATTCTCACATTATCCTTTAGTTCGCCAATAGCTCAAATATTCTTGTATTATTCTATGACAGCTATTTCCATTTGGTTGTGCTGTCTTCCCAACTTAGCACATGTTTGTTTTCCAAACTTTCCTAAAATTGCATCAGCACCATTTCCTAACCTGGAAATGAATATTGTACTATAATTTGTTGATCTTTACTGTTGCATTTCTGCCTTTTGCCGTTTCTTCAATGATATTTAAGGTTCCTCAAAGATGCTTTTGAAAAGCATTTTGTGTTGGCTTACCAACTCATTCTTAAGAAATTCATCTTGCCCTTCCTAATCTGCCACGAGGAACCTCATGTCGTCTATAGTTTGTTCTGTTGCTCTTCCCATTCTTTGTTCTTTTTATTTTATAAAATGGGTGGATTGGGTGGTGGTGGTATGAAATCTCGTTAGTGAAAGTGAAGTTATGTTGGTGTTGTTGATAAAGGAAAATGAATTTAGGTATTCTGGTAAGATTGCCATACTTAACTTCGAACTCGAACTTGTAAGTACTCTTTTTAAATAACCAAAGGATTGGCTCATGGCCTCCCAGTCATTTACTTCGTGTTGATATGGCTCTAAAATCCAAATGCAGGAAGTCATGAAACAAACAGCAGAAAAACTTCTGGAATATATTATGGAGAATCACCGTGTGAGTAGGGAACCTGAAACAATTTTACAGGCTTTCCAGATATCTCTGGTTAGTATTTTTTCTCATTCACTTCCAGTATCACTTTGTTTTTTTATGTTTCAGTAAAGTACTTCCAACCTATTTTGTAATTTAAGCGCAGGTGAATTTCATTATCTTTCTTTATTTTCTATGCAGTGGAGTCTGGCTCTTTGAAACTGCGCATGACTTGACAAATCTGAATTTATTTACATTTCAGGAGATCCATATTCATTTAGCTTTTGGAACTTATTGACCTCTGGAAAAGACTTTGTATATTAAAATATATAGGATATTGGATGTGGGTATGTAGGCTGAGCTTTATTGAGATCTAGTTAGTTAAAAAAAGTACTAAAATTTCTTTAACCTTTCTCAAAAAAAGAAAGAAGAGTACTTCAAGTGCCAATACATTTCTTTTGGGCATGGGACTTTTGGACTGCGTAGATTGGTGGATGGCTTCACTTCAAACACTTCTCAGCTTCATACATGCTACTCTTTTTGTTTCAATTTATTCCTTGCTTTTCGTTTTCAGTCTGTTTTACAAAGAATGTTGTTTGCACCCAAGGGTGTTACTTAGTGGTTAGATTGATTGAGCACCATGAGGTCTTAGTTTCAATCCCAAAGGAGACAAAACACTAGGTGATTTTTTTCTATCTATTCTTAGACTTGGTGGACAAAGTTACCTCATACCTGTTGTTGGTGGAAGGTGGCAGGTATCTAGTAGAATTAGTTGAAATGTGCACCAGATGACCCACTTTCAACCATGCAAGGTTGCAAAGTTAAAAGCACGCGATTGAGTTGTTCCAAATGAGCCACGTTAAGAAAGCTCAAGCTTATACGCATTGGCCCATAGGGTGCCCCAGCCCGAATGAAAGACCCAAGCCTACATGCACGGGCCCATCCCTCAAAGTCCTACAATGAAGACTCGGGCAACTTTCATCTCATTAGTTATAAAGTGCAAATATATACTAGACTACTAGTTAGCCGATAGTTGATAGCTTGTAGCTTTATTGTTACTGTTGGTTATTTTTATAGGATCTAACTCTAAGAGCCCAATGAGTTAGCTGCACTTATTGCCATTTGGTTAATACAATTTTCCAGTTTAACCGAACATACTCAATTTTTTCTAATGGTAAAGTGGTTCCCTAGTTAGTGTTATATGAAAACTTGAGGAAAAGGGCTTGTCTCAGTGCATGACTCTTCTTGCAGCGTGATATATCTTTAAAGTAGCCTTAAATTTACAGGTGGATTTTACTTTACTTGTATTCTCATTGCTGTTAATTTACTATAATTTCAGTGTTGGACCGCAGCTTCAATCTTAAAGGAAAAGATTGACAAAGATGATATATTCTTACTCGTAAAACAACAGTTACAGTTCAGATGCACTAAAGAAGAGGCAAACAATGTTTATCTGAAGCTGCGTTCCTTAAAGAAGATGTTTTTGCGGAGATTGGATCAGAACGGTAATGCTTCCAGCTCTTCAAGATATTCTACATCCCCAGTGAAATCTGTTGGAGAAGAACCAAATAAAGAAAGCATATCACAAGCTGGTATATCTGCCCGACTGAACGGCAAAACTGATACCATAGACAGGTTACAAGATAATGACTTAAGTGGAGAAGCAACTGTGACTCCTACAGAAATACTTAGGGATAGTCAAAGGGAAAAGGTCATTAAGGAGGTTCAGTGTGGACATGACAAGCGAATATCCATGTTGGAACAAGAGGAACAGGAGAAAATTAAGGAGTTCCATAGAATCTGGGAGAAGAAAAAAGAAGTGCTAGAGGAGGAGTGCAAACTGGAGATAGCTGTTCTTCGTGCTATACATGGTGAGACTGCAGCAACAAAAGATAGACAAAAATCCTTAGAAACCAAGTTTGCAAAGAAACTTGAAGCGCACACATGCCTAAGGGACCAGCAACTGAATGAGCTTAAGACTAAATACTCTGCTATGAGGAATGAGGAAAGGCAGAAGGTTTCATCACAGCGGACCAGAGAAAATTTCTCTGGTGGGGGCCATTATTCTGGGGACGAGATGGGGTGCTCTCAGGAAAATTTAAATGTCTCTGACATAATTCCTGAGACAGCTGTCTCCGACTTGCAGGGTGACATGGAAGCATCTGATGCACCTGCATCTTCTCCAGACGCGTGCCATGTTCTTCCTATTGAATCTACTAATATTTTAGCAGCTTCAGTTTCAGAAGAGCTAGCTGAGAGCACATCCACGGGGAGGGCATCAGTTGCTGCAGTTAAGCAGTCCAATGAAGCAGGTAATTCAAGTGCCAGTGAGGAGGAAATAGCTTGCAAGGTTTCTCCATCTCCCAAAGAACATACTGGTGAAGTTGCATCGGACCAGCGAAGTAGAGACTGTTTGGAAATATCTGAAGGTGCTCTTAATGAAGCTTTTGGACTTGATAAAATTTCTGAAGTAAATAACACTATTCAAGAAGTGGTTACAATAAATAATATGCTGGACAAAAGTTCTTCTTTACCAAATGTTGTTGGAAACCAAAGAGACGAAGTTAGCTCCATTGATGGAAACAAAACAACTTCAGAGGAATTCCCAGCAGACTTGCCTTGTGTACCAGCAGTTCCTTCTTCAGATGATGCTACTTCTTTGCCGCAAAATCCAGTATGTTTGCTTTTATGTTGCGCGTTTATATGATACATGCGTTGGATCATCCTGTTGTCTGTTTAGGTTCTAAAGCTGGTCACAAGTAGTTTAAGGGTTTCCCTGGGTAAGTTAAAATGCCTGAAATAGAGATATGTGTTCCATACCAGTGAAGGAAGTTAGTGTTATGTCTGCTGTCTTTCACTTGTATCCAACATGTGCATTTTCTTTCAATGAATTATGATTAACCAGCCTGATTTGTTATTGATAGTTTTTCACTTCTACTGGATCAGGTAAATTTTGATGAATGTTCTCGATCTTCAGTAGATAATGGAACACTCAATAACGATATGCCACTTGGTGAAAACCAGATTGGAATCCAGACTGAACTTGTTTCTGGACATACTATAATCAACACTTCTGAAGCAATTTTAGCTGGCAACCATGAGCAACATCATAGAGTAGATGATGGTGTTCCCGTTGTTGTTCACCATACTCACAAAGAGCGTGTACCTCAAGCCCATGATGAACGAAACTCTATTCCATTCCCTGGATCCTATCCCTATTCAGCAGAACCTTCACATCAAGCTGTTTCTTCGGCTGCGGAAACTGTGGAGCCTCTTGCATCTGTTGTGTCAGACATAAGAGCTACCCACAATCAATCTATCTCGCCACCAGTCAGTAGAGTGCATCCTCAATCAACTATGAATCTGTGTGTATGTTCTCGGAATACTGAAATTGTGTTTCAAGTGTGTTCAGGGTTCTGCTGAACTTCCCAGCAAAGCTGTTTCTTAGCCTAACACTAATGTTGCCTTTGTTCAGGGACCTAGCAACATGCCCGTGCATCCTGCCTATCATATGGCCAATTTTCCTCTTCAGTTCCATGTTGACCCTCTTCATATAGAATGGGAAAGAATACATAAAGAAAAAGAACAAGCGACAAAGGGCCTTGAGGATAT
>JBDJHY010000008.1:8109922-8121454 GCA_039654485.1 Withania somnifera | reverse complement strand
ATCGATTGATTGGACTGTCTGTTCATCCTCAGTTACAGATGCTATGACGTCTGATGTTGTTGCACCCTCGCCTTGGACAATATTTGGTTGTGAGAATGGTAGGTTTTGGATTTTATAGTTGTGGTTTTTTGAGATGGCTGAAACTACATTTGTAATTCCTACTTCATAGACCAATTCACATCTAGGAAGTCTTGGAACTATTTAATGTGGATTTATGAAGTATATTCTGCAATTTAGTTTTCTTCTTGATGGTATCAGTTTATATAGCTTCTTTTAGCTATGTGGTCAAGTCATGCTTTATTAGCCTTAATTCAATTTGACTTTTTAGCGACTAAAAACATAATTGGCCTTATATTGGGACATCCTTGAATGGTTCGTTTGTATTTGGTATTATGTTTTTTCTTTGATTGTCAAGCGGTTTATCTCCTCTCCTTTTGTAATCCTTTTTGCCAGTTGTTTTGAATCACTTTTGCATGCAGGTCTTAGGCTCTTTAAGGAAGCTAAAGATAGGGAATCTATTGGAAAGGTAAGTGATGTTGTCCTGCTCCCATGGCAGTAAATATATGCGTATAATGCTGCGGAACTTGTTCTATGTTTTGCAGTGGGATGATCACCCCGCGATAATGGCTGTTGGTGTTGTCGATGGAAAATCTGAGGCCATTTTCCAGACACTCATGTCACTTGGTCCTTCAAGATCAGAGTAAGTTGCGAAGTCTATGGCAGAAGTCATTTACCCCTACCCCCACTCCCCCTCCCCCCCTAAAGAAAAGGTGGTGCAGTTGAAATGATATAGAGCTGGGGCTGCATTTGTTTGACTAGGGTATCTTGCTTTATGAATATGAAATATTTAAAACTTAGTTGGTTAATGAACAGTTACTGAATTTTTAAAGCCTTGAAAGTGAACCTGTTTCCTTGTATAAGCAATAATAGTGAAACATCTCTATCATGTCATGTATATAACTACAGTTCTTTAGAATAGCTAATGGTGTACCTCGTTATTCTCCGGGAAATGGAAGTACTTTCCTTCTCTTTTTCATATTGTGAAGTGGGGCAGCTGTTTTATCCAGTGACTTGTTTCTGGACACATGCAACGCATGTGTGGCCCCCCATGCAAGAGTGTGTGGATTATTTCGGTGAAATGCAGAAGTTGTATGTCATGTTCCGTTAGTAGCTTTAAAACCTTGACTTTCTTTTCAAACGTTCCACATTTTCTCTCTGCTTCAGCCAAATTTTATTGTAACCCATTAAGTTTTTTTTTTTAACTATGATCCACATGGTTGAATAGCTAATTTGTAAGAGTGTAAACTATTATTGCAGATTATTGGATAAGTAAGAAGTAAGGAGAAATAAATGGTAAAAGATTATGCACGAGAGGGGCAGGAGTTATGTTCTTTCTTAAAAAAAACAACTCAAACACAATAATATAACAAACATATCCTCGATGTGGAAAAACAGTTTAGGAAAAAGGAAGAAACTCAGCCAAGAAGAAAATTCTACTTACCTATCTAGTGCATATGTTCACCAAAGTAAAAGAATAATAATCTTTAATGGGAAAAGAAATTTAACCAAATTATAATATTTGACATTAAAAAGAAGCAAATAGAAAATGATAAAACAGATTGAAGTGTCAATTAAATATTGTCCGCTTCTATAAACTGACACAAAGAATATCAAAAGACTATCTCTGATGTAATATAAAAGGTAGTACATCTATTATATTACCAGTAAAAAGCTAAATGAGGTATAGTAAAAAATGACATAAAAACATCTCTTTCCGTATCTTTGGATACAACCCATAAGGGTTTGCTCGTTCTTTCTACATAAACCCTTGTGAGGGTTGGGACCATTTGTATCTATATGCATCATGATCTTGATTCATTTATCTCTTAGTTTGAGAAATCAAATAAGAGGCTCGAATCATTTCTACATACTCTTTTTCAAATTTGATAAATATCGGTTGATCGGATAGTTCATTATAGTTGTATGATTTAGAGTATCCTTCCTTATTTGATCCCATTGAATTTCATATTTGAAGTTGCGATCAGGTCTATTCATTAAAAGGAATCAATTTAATACACTTATGTACCCATAGGCACTATATTGGATTTGAATAAGATTTTGGATCAATCTATATTGAGTGACTATTTCCCGAAAAAGAATCTATTGATTCTCTCCCAATTGGTTGGACCGTAGGTGCAATGATTTACTTTAATCATATACTTTATTGCGATTGGAAGAACTCTCCCTCTGTGAACTGTATATGAGGCATTCTCGTACAGCTCAAGCAAAAGCACCCAAATACTACTTGCAATGGATATGGAATAGAAAGTTTTAAATTTATTAAAATAATTTGTAGAAAATATAAAAAGCCTTTCCAAATGTATATCCGTACGTATTTTAGTATCTTACTTTTAAGAAATTGAGTAAAGGAAGATAGTATAAGAAAGATAATTTCAATTAGTGAAAGATCTATCTTAGCCGACTCTACACATAGAACAAAATAAATGAAGCTTTCTCTTCAAATTAATATTTGACCGACTTGTTATATGAATCTTTTTTTTTTTCTTGTTGTGCGAGTCTACTAATATTTGTTGATAGCCTTGCATTTGTTGTTATCGTATTGTTTTTTATATTGCTTATTGTTTTTTCTTCCCATTATATCTTGCCAGTATATTATGCGTTTTTTTTTATATTTTTAAATATTATAGTTTAGATTTTATTTTATGTTTTATATTTTATATTTTTTACTGTCCTGTGCTGAGGATCTTCCAGAAATAACCTTTCTACCTGACTTAGGTAGTGGTATGGACTGCGTACATTCTACCCTCCCTAGACCCCACGGTGTGTGGGAATATACTAGTATGTTGTTGTTGTAGTTTTTCCTCCTTTTACGTTTTATTTGTTCCCCGTTATTCCATCCTTGCACCCCTCATTATGTCTATAGTTTGCATTTAATCTTTTCCTAGTTTTATGGAAAATCCCTTGATTCAAAATAGTTCAATGAAAAAAGGGTGAGAAAATTGAAGGAATAAAACTACATTCTCACATATGGAACTTTCATTTCCTTTCCTTTTCTTGTAATTTTTCTCTTTCTTTTTTTTCCTTTCCACTTTTATTGGTACGATATGTTGTTCCTTGTACTGGACTGCTTTGGACTTTTTTTTTCTTGAGCCAAGGGTCTATCTAAAACAGCTTCTAACCCTTAGGTAGGGGTAAGGTCTGTGTACACTATACCCTCCTCCTCCCCAGGGACTACGCAGGGTATGCTGTTATTTTTGCAAGGTGAACATTTTCTTTTGAGATCTGCAGAAGTGTCATTATGAGTTTCTGCATGGGCACCTTAAATAAGCCTTCATTGTGCTCACTGCTTAATAAATAGATCATATAAGCTTAGAGATCAAGTGGATCGCACAATGTATACTATCCAAAAAAGAAATTCTTATAGGCAGTTTGTGTGGCCTTCCTCTAGAGAACTAATAGGCTTTTACAATTTATCATGTGCAAGTTCTTTAAACTGCAGCTATGTACTTGACACCTTGTTGATTCCTCTTATGTTTGTGACTAAACTATAATGTGTTTTGTGTTGCAGGTGGGATTTCTGTTTCTACAAGGGCAGTGTGATTGAACATCTTGATGGTCACACTGATATAGTTCACAAGCTTTTAAATCGGGATTGGCTACCTTGGTATGTATGGTTCATAGTTCAACTCTGGAAAAGTTTGTTGTTCCTGTGCTAGAGTTATAATTGACACAAGACTTTGCAGGGGTATGACAAGAAGAGATCTTCTGTTGCAACGTTATTGGAGAAGGGAGGACGATGGGACCTACGGTACCAACTCTATTGTGGCTTGGTGTATAACTACTGATTAGGAAGCTAGACCCACCATAACCAATTGTTTTTATCTTGCAGTTATTCTGTACCCTTCAGTGTTTCACCAGGAGTGTGCACCTCAAAGGGGCTACGTTCGTGCCTGCCTTAAAAGTAATGTACGCCTTCGAAGTAGAGCTATTATAAGTACATGTTTATGAACCAGATGTACGAACTACAAATTGAAAATTACTTATGTGCATAGATGCCAGATTTTTTAGTACATTATGCATGTTGAGTTGTTGACATAGATTCATCATTACATTGAACCAGCCATTTGTAACAGCTCCGCATGTTTTGGATGTACTTGTCCTTCAATTGGGACTCGTACAAATTGATATCCCTAAATCCTTGCAGGTGGAGGATATGTTATATCACCTGTTAATCAAGGGAAAGGGTCAGTAGTCAAGCATATGCTTGCTATTGACTGGAAATGCTGGAAGTCATATGTACGAACATCTGAAGCCAGATCTATAACAATACGTATGCTAGGGAGACTCGCTGGTATGTCTCTGTATGATTTATATTTCTGTCAAATTCATCAGTTGATTTGTCCAAATTTGCTTTTATGACCATTTACCGATCTCAATTAGAATACTTTACATTGCATTTGCAGCTTTACGGGAGCTTTTCAGTGCCAAAATAGGAAATTACTTGCCCTCTGATGTCTCAGTGGAGCTCGTCAGAAGCAAAAGATTGCCTCAAGTTGAAGAAATTAAGCTTGAAGTGCAAACCCGGTTAGAAAATGGAAAGAATGTGTCGGATCTGGAGGAAGAAGTAGTTAAAACACCTTCAAGCTTGCTGGGTTTAAACGATGCGGAAGATGAGTTTTTTGATGTCTCTGAACCACTGGATTATGACCAATCAGAAAATGGTTGGTCTTCGGATTTTGGCCCAGAGACCTACGCTCAGGTATTACTTGTTTAAACCATAAGCTTAGGAAATCCCTCTATAAACAGGTAGCATCCTACAAACTCAGGAATCTGTATGAGGCATGGCTTCCATAACAAAATCATTTGTGTCGATTGCGTTCCTAGTATTAAATGAATACACTTCGGTTCAAATGATTCTCTACTTAGAGCTTCATGTTTGTTTCTGTGTTCCAACAATAAGAGTCTTTAACCTGGTAGGTATATAGACTTAAGTGTCAACTACGGATAGACGAAACCTCCAGATGTTGCCAATAATGTTACCTCCAGATGTTGCCAATAATGTTACATCTTCATTTTTTCAACACCCACCCAAGAACCATATTTTCTACCATGCTTGCTCCATCCCATTTTATGTAACAATGTTTGACCAGGTAAGGAGTTTAAGAAAGAAAGAAAAACTTCTTAAATTAGTGGTCTATAAGAAGTTATAGACGTTTGTGCGTCCTTAAAATCATGCCATTAAGGTTCATTGGGAGTTCAGAGTTGATTTTTTTTTTCCAAATATAGAAAGATATTATTTTTTCTGGACGAACTAATTAAGGGAATTGTAAGACAGTATATTTTCATCAAAACCTAAATGCTCTGATTTGGTTCTTCTTTCCATCGTCTGGTTGTGGATCTTTACTATGCATATGCTTCTTCCTATTTCCTCATGTGTATGCTGGTTTTGACTTTACAGGATGCACGTCATCCCAAATTGTCAACTGCTGCAGTTTTCGTTAAAAGGCTGCACGATCTTGCAGGCAAGTTTGATGTTTGTTGCTATGTTAGAGAACTAGATTAATCTGTGCGTTAAAATTCCATGGACATAAGATTTTTTTTAATGCTGCAGTTCAGAAGAAGGGTTATGTAGATCTGCATGAGATGACAAAAGAAGATACATACTGTTGTCACTATGGATCCACTCTACCAAAAGATCCAACTTGTAATCTGCTTTGCAGTTGGACTGAAACAGATCCTTCTACTTTTCTTATTCGTGGAGAGACCTATCTAGATGATCGTAAGAAGGTGAAGTCTCATTGTTGATTCAGATTTCATGCTTAGCTTATTATAAACATGTTCGAGTTCAGCTTTTGTGGTCTCTGTCTCAAAAGTGATTGATCTTGGAAAGTTGGAATGGTCACCATCGTTTAATTGGCATCTACTGTTCAATTTTACTGCTGACTAAAGATTAAGGTCTGAGAGTTGCCTTCTAAGCATTACACGGTAACATCATGCTGGACATGTTATACCACAAGTCAGTGAGTCGCAGCCAAAAGTTTGTCAATCTGCATTAAAGGAAACAGTATTGCTTGTAATTATTTTCATGTTCTTGAAACATGCGCAAATTGGCCTAAATGGTAAAGAAACTCTCGGTAGATATCTTGAAAATCCTGCATGCTTCGTGGCTACGTGTTTTCTATGCTGGAGAGCATGTGGAATTTCTGTTGTTCTTGTCTTATTACTGTCAAAAGATTCTGCAGTATTGTACTGTATTTCAGAATCTAGATACTTTCTTCTGTTATCATGCCATTTAATTATTATATCTTTCTTATGCAGATCAAGGCTAAAGGCACCTTGATGCAAATGATGGGTGCGGACTGGTTGAAGTCTGACAAACGAGAAGATGATCTTGGAGGTCGACCTGGGGGAATTGTTCAGGTTTCTTCTGTTATTCAATGAAAATACATTGATCATATTTTTTAATGCCTATGAACCTACTGATTACGATCTTTTCTCTGCAGAAATATGCAGCAAAGGGTGGTCCGGAATTCTTCTTCATTGTGAACATACAGGTATGCAATCTCTTGTTTCCTTCATATACTTTGATTTCCTATAAAACATGCTACACAAACGCTTCATTTTGATGGTTTGTCGCTTGTATTCAGGTCCCAGGTTCAACAACATACACTCTTGCTCTCTACTATATGATGGATACCCCTTTGGAGGATTCACCTTTTCTGGAGAGTTTTGTCAAAGGAGATGATGCTTATAGAAACTCCAGGTTCAAGCTCATACCATACATATCCAAGGTTTGTTTTCGCTAATTGAGAGTGAACAAGATTACTCCTCATATACGTTTTAACATATTTTCTATAAGTTGCGTTGTCCATTTAGCAAAAGGTTATGTCACATCAACATTCATGTACCATGTGTACTGGTCCATATCATTGCACTTCTCTTCTGATTCTTCTCAGCTATAAAGCATATAGTAGTGGTGTGTCTCATGTTTTGCAAAAAGCTAAATATCTTTTTTGGTTTTTCTAGCAAATAGGTTTTCATAAAGACGTTAAAAAGGCAACCAACATTATGTTACCGGCAACTTAGTCCTCATTCTAAGAAAATGATAGGCAACTTTTGGAAGAAACAGAATCCTGTTTAAATGGGTTCTTGTTTTTCGTGGGAACTTTTTAAGCAAGCAAATTCAATACCCCTACTCCACTAAAAAATCTACAGTTTCAGTGTCTCAAGGGCTCAAAAATTGAGTAAATCTACAACTAGATTCTCAATTGATTAATTTGTTTTCTATAAATGCAACTATACCTAGAAGCAACAGTAATGAATATTAACAACAGTAAGTCTTTCAATTTAAGGGTGTGTATATATATCATAAAGAGTCACGGCCAAAGAAATTCTTTCTCTAGGAAGACACAAGGATGCTGCATCCGTATGTTATTGTTCAGAAACCCATGTATCCGAGAATATTGCTTTTTCCATGCAGAAGATTGTAATGAGTTCTGGTAGTTATTTGCTTTTTGGTTGTACGATGTGTTCTTTTGTTAGCGTTTCTGTTAGTACTTCGAACACTATCTCATTCATTTTTGTTTCAGCTGTTGGTATGCTTTGAAATATTTGATCAATTCAAGTACAGTGGTAGTAATTACTTGAGGATTCACTTTTCAGGGATCATGGATAGTCAAGCAAAGTGTTGGGAAGAAAGCTTGTCTTATTGGTCAAGCGCTAGAAATTAATTATTTTCGAGGAAAGAACTACATAGAGGTAAAGTACAAGAGTATTTCGTCACTGGTCCTCACTGCAGTTAAACATTCACAATTTAAGAAGTATCCTATATCTTGTTAAAAGTATAAGTGGAACCGGAAACTAATATCGACAGAGATCACTATATGAACCTGACGAGTTATGTTGTAATTTCAGCTTGGTATCAATATTGGCTCATCTACTGTAGCAAGAGGCGTTGTCAGCCTTGTTGTTGGTTACCTAAACAATCTAGTCATTGAGATGGCCTTTCTAATCCAGGTAAAATTCCATTTCCTTATTCTCCATCTAAACATACGAGATTAACAAGTAGTCTGTATTCTATCATAGTTTGTCGATATGGTTACTAAAGCATGCAACTATCTTTCTCCACAGGCGAACACACCCGAAGAACTCCCTGAATATCTTCTAGCAACCTGCCGTCTTAACCATCTGGACGTTTCTAAAGCCATTCAAGTGAAACCTTGATCTTTGTATCATCTCAGTTGGTTTCTAAACATTCAAGTGTATTTTAGGTTAGTTCCATATGCTTACAGGAAGGTAGGATTACTCATTTGCACAGGAAGCATGAATGACACCAACATAAAACTGCAAAAACTGTTGTAAAGTGACTAGTGAATGTCCAATTCTTTGATTCAATCAAAAGCCACACCAGCAGAGTGCTGCATTTAGTGTTATTTGTTGTATAGTCAACAAAACTATACCTGTAGCCGGTAAAGTTGCTGCCTAGTGACTCGAAGGTCACGGCCTCATAGGTTATTTATAGTTGTATAAACTAAAAAGTTGTTGTCATATGACCTAAAGATCACTGCTTTGAATTGTGGAAACGACCTTTTGCAGAAGTGCAGGTAAGACTGCCTACTATAGACCCTTGTGATCTGGCCATTCTTAAGAACACTATTGTCAAGTGACCATTTGAATTGTCAAAACGACCTTTTACATAAATGCAGGTAAGACTGTGTATTATAAATCGTTGTGATCCGTTCCTTCTCTAAAATATTCGTGCTTTAGTGCACCAGATTGCAAAGTTTTGTATAGTCAACAAAAGTGTGTTGTTTCTGGTTAGTGTGTGGGAACATGCTTTTCTTTTGCAAATGCAATGTTGTCTCTTTAGGAAGGAACCAAATGGGGTTGTTGGGGGAAAATGAGTTGCATGTGCCCTCTAAGGGGAAAGCTTCAAGAATAGTAATTATGAAAGAGGTAAAGGAATGGCTTTGACCCTAGGGAACTGTTCATATGGGGATGTTGGCCCTTTACTCTTGGTTTTTGAGTTTATTATGCATTAGACTTATATTAATTCAATACCCTTCGAGTCGAGCATAAACAACATTTCCTACCTTCGTGAGGTAGAGGTAAGTTGTGCATATATTAATCTTCTTTGGTCTATCACTTAATGTTATTTGAGTCGAGTAGAGTCGAGCGTCTATAAAAAACAACATTTCCTTCCTTTATGAGGTAGGATAAAATCTGCGTACACTTTATCTTCTTCAGTCTATACCTTAATGTTATTTGGGCAGAGTTGAGCGGCTATCGAAAATAATTTTTCCTACCTTTACGAGGTAGGGGTAAGGTATATACACTATTTTCTTCAATCTAAACCTTAAATGTTATTTGAGTCGAGTCGAGTCGAGTGTCTATCGAAAATAATTTTTCCTACCTGTACGAGATAGAAATAAGATCTGTGTATATTCTACCTTTTTCAGTTTAGACCTCAATGTTCTTTGATTCGAGAATATATCTTGAGACCATCCGATAGGCCTCGAGGTACTACAAATTTTATGAACTTTAAAGATTAGTTAAATCGACCATCGAAAAAAAATTCACACTTATTTAGACAGCTGGAGTGCAATATCCCTTAATGTGTTTCTAAAATAAAAAAATTCTAGAGCTAGTCAATACTATTAAAAAGTTAAAAGAATAAATTAAAGTTTTTAATCAGAAAAGAAAAAGATTATTGGGAACAAATTTAATTTTTTTTTTATATCCAACTTGTAAATCAAGGATTACTTTTGGAATTTTCAAATACTGGTAAACTTTATTTATTTTTTTTAAAAAAAAAGCAGAAGTGGTGGACCCACCACTGCTATTCCAAAATCAACAATTAGAGTGAAATTCCATGTAGGTTGGACATTATTGGTTGAACTGCAAACAAAATAAAAAATGGAGTATTTAAAACTTAATTAAAGAAATTTTATTTAATTAAAGAAATTTGTGATTTAAAAATATTTGCTAACTTCTTAATGTCTTTTTAGTATTTCTTAAAATTGAGAAATATTATCACTTGAAATTCCATTTTACCATCATTTGCAAAATATTAGTAGATAAACTTATATATGTACAAATATTGTATTTATTACTTGAATGTTGAAGTAATTATTTATTAAAGAATAAATGAGTCATTTTAGTATAATTTGAAGCCTTTTATAGCATAACATAAAAAGATATTTTTAGATTTGATTTACTATTTCATATCCAATAAATGTTTTTAATGATATCTTGCTGCTAAAGTTATTATTTATCTTTAACGTGGAATAAATATTATATTTCAATTATCCTATTATTTAGTATCCCTGTTTTTTTTTTCTTTTCCATATTGACTTTTCTTTTCTAATGTGTGTTTTTTTCATACTTAGATTTGCTATATTTTTGTTGATTTCACTGTCTTTTAAAAATAATTACTTTATCCACATAAATAGAGTTAATGTTTGTATACATATCATTTTCAATTTCACTCATTGAGTATATTATTATTATTAATTATATGTAGAAATGAACTTAAGTGAAATATAGAGGTATTTTGATATTCATAAATTGAATATAATTATATAAAAAATAGTATAATATTTAAAAAGATATTCAAAAAAATAAGAAAATAATTGGGTGTACTGATTTTCAGCGAAATGTTAAAACTTTGAGTGTCAATATGTGTGTTTGAATCTTCAAAGCATCCACTGATTCTACGAAGTACTTTTTCTTAAAGTTGAAATTCTTTCAAAAATAATTTTTCCACCTTTAATAAATAAGGATAAAGTTAGCTTACACACCGTTCTTTTAAGACCCTAGTTGTTATATTATATTAGATATATTATTGTTATTGTTGTTTGGGGTAATTTTTCTCAATTATTTTAATTAAAGTCGAAAATCTTTTTGAAACAGTTTTTCTATCTTTACAAGATAAACAATAAAATCTCTATTCACATTATTCTCTCTAAACTCAACTCGTTATATTATACTAAATAAGTTATTATTATTGTTATATGAAGTAATTTTCCTTATTTTTTCCCTTAAAATCTAAAGTTTGCAGAAACAGCCTCCTTTACGAGGTTTGCTAGGTCAGTGCACACATTATTTTTTTTTTTCAAATATCACTCATAAAATACATTAGGTATATTATATTGTTATTAATCCAAAAATTATTTCGTGAATAAATATTTTTGTCATATAAAAAAAAAGTTAAAAATAAAATAATTTTCCGTTACTACAAAACATACAATCTGATAAATGTTCTTTTGACTTTAATTTTCCCTTTTAATTAATTAACACACAAATAATAATAATAAATAACCTTCATACTGATCTATCTAGAAAAATCACTGTTCAAATTTTCTTTTTGAGTGTTTAGATTCCGGACACTTCTCCGATCACCGGAGAAGTCGCCGGCAAAGTTGAAGTGGATCCCACCAATTTTACCGAAACAGTTTCTTGTTTTGGGGTTGTGCATATTTTATGAACACGAGATCTCGTAATTCTATATAA
>JBDJHY010000008.1:8083631-8093701 GCA_039654485.1 Withania somnifera | reverse complement strand
TTGGTATTTTACTATAAATTTCCGGTTGTTCTTGTGCTTGATTAGTTAATTGTTGTTAACTGGTTACTGGAACTGTGGTTGGGTTCTTTTCCATTTCATTTTTTCAGAAGTTATTGGTAAACTGAAATGAGATTGCAAATTGATTTCAACTTTGAATATCCTGACCCTAGACCAGTCTCAGACACTGCCTTGTGGGCTAAATGCTGTATCATGAAACAGTTTCTTGCCGCAACAACGTAATGTTTTAGAAGTCTCTGCAAAACAGATTATTCAATTAATGCAGAAAAAGCCGAAACAACAATGATATAAGGCGAGGCTCTTTATCATTTCTTTGGGCGTAGCAAAGGAGGGACATTTTCTTAGAGGTTTGGGGAAAAAAAAAACATTATCGTATGCAAGAGCAATGTTGGATGCTTTTTATTTTTCATTTGTCTGTTCCCGTTGTGAAGAGTTTGTGACTGCTCATTGGCAGAGTCAGTGCCGGGTTTATGGGTTCATTCTAATCTAAGTTATGCATGTTCAATGTATTCTAAAGATAAACACGAGGTCTGAGCTAAAGTTATTGGGTTCAGCCGAACCCGTAGCTGACACTCTAGCTCCGGCCCTGCTCATTTGTGTATTATACAAGGTGCCAAACCTCATTCTTGTAGGCTATCTTCTCTGTTGACAAAATAATAAATTATTGATATGGTGGAAATGATTTCTGGCATACAAGTGGATACAAAAGATGAGAGCTTACACGAGAGTATGTTTTCTACCAATAACACCCAATCAACTATACTGATTGGAACCTTGTGGTACATCAAAAGTTTGCAGAACAAAATAATTTTCCCTAGCATGTTAAGAAGTACTTTTTACCCCTTCAAACACTTATATTCCTTTCTTTCTTCAATATCCACATGAGAACCAAAGTTGCTACGCTCCATGATCCTTTACCTTCCTTTCTTCTTCTGAAGATCCTACTGTATATCCCTTCGTTAACTGTGGTTGGCATCATGCATTGTGTGCCAAAAGATTCAGTGCTATCTGCTAT
This sequence comes from Withania somnifera, assembly GCA_039654485.1. Lineage (NCBI taxonomy): Eukaryota > Viridiplantae > Streptophyta > Magnoliopsida > Solanales > Solanaceae > Withania > Withania somnifera. The sequence goes on along the minus strand of JBDJHY010000008.1, from coordinate 8,092,668 downwards.
ATTTTTTGTGGGCTATCTTAAGTAGAGATATTTTTGAAAGAGTCAATGTTTTCGTTTATTCATGGAATTGAGGATATAAACAATCTTCTCTCTCTTTTCATTATAAATGACTATTTTTATTTGGTATTTGTGTCAACTATTGCACGGATATAACTGTAAGCTCCAAAGTATTCAGCCTTATATCCATACAAAAGAAAAATATTTTCTTTATACCAAAACTATAATTGGAACGAAAATTCCCAATTCATAGTTGGTCTCTTGTCCTTCAGAAAATATCCTTCGACTTTTCCTTCTATATCATCCTAAACAAACACAAGAGACCCGTGTTCCATATCTTCATCTAACTGGCCTTCTTCCTAGTCTTCATCTAAACACAAGGGACCTGTCTCCATAATTACAGTGATACTGCCAGGCCAAATTAAAGGCCTTCTTAACACAGATAGATAGAACTTACCATCTTTTAGAGTCAGGAGGAGAAAACATGGTGAGATCAATTATGATCCACCTTAGGGTACCAGATATATTGCCACTGGTATAAGCTAACTTTTTGCTCAAAGCTTATCTGATGGACTAGCAACTCAAATGTATTAGGAGGCAAGGTTTGCCCTCCTTCATTTGTACTCTTTTGATAGTGGCAATAGAATCATGACTCGGTTGTTTTTTTTTTTTTTAAAAAAAGAAGCAAATGCATGGTCTTACTATTCCTCCTTGTTTTGAGACTTCTCTAGTTTCTACCCCTTTAGAAACCCAACAACAATAATACAAGGAGTGTGTCACCTCCACATCATGTTTCATTTGTTTGTAGTTGATAAATTTGTACAATCCCAGATCATGCTTCGTTTAATTGTAGTTGATAAATTTGTCTCTCTCTACCCAGATCCATGCGAGGGGTTAATTATGTATATAATATCTGGATTTGAGAAGTCAAGTATGATAGATTGAGGGTGCTTGTGGCTTGTGTATATTATGTACATGATGTCTAGTTTTCTGAAGTCAAGCATGTAATCTTGTACAAACTTTATGTTTTCTCTGCATAATTTGTTTTGGAACACTAATATAATGGTCTTTGCTCACAATGTCTCAAATAGTACATTGCAATAACCATGAAGCCCACGATCAATTTGCTCCAACCTGGCCGACATACTAGGTTAATACTTAATACCATACAAATATACTGAGATCAGATGATCTAGTAACCCAGGATAAAGAAGTGGCTAGTAGTTGATTGTACTGCTATGCATACAACATCCCTTGTGTCTAATGAGTGGGAAAGCGACAGCATAGTTAAAGTTTAGTTGTTGATGTCTGAAGGATGGGAAGAAAAGAAACACCTGATTCTTTCTTGCTCACAACGCCTCCCACCTCACTGGGGGTCTCTTCTCCCAAACCAAAGGAAATGTTCTCGAAGTTGTCTCATCTTCCTGATAGTATTTAATTTATAGGTCGCAGGACTTACAAACAACTCTTATCTGACAGAGGCCCATGACGTTCGACACTGTGTACTGAAGTATCAGTCTCTTGGAGATTATGTGCTTAAGGTTGCAAAGGTAATCAGTCCACGCTAAATTAAGCTTGATTCTGGTAATATTCTCTGCTACATCTACTTCTTGGTGATGGTTGGAATTATGGTCAATACTTGTAAGTTCGTGCAGAAGAGGTTGGACGATATGTTGTATGTTGGACTCAGGGAGAACCACAAAGAACCAGCCACCATGTTTGCAAATGTAGTTGGTACTCAAGCAATTTCACAATTCATTGGATCAGGATTCCATGAAGATCATGCCGCTAAGAACCACTCTGGTCAGTTTAGGAGCTATATATTGCCTTTTTTCTTCCAACGGCAGCATATAATAAGTCAATGGATGAGTATCAATTTGAACAAACCAAGCAGTAACTCTGCTGTACACTTTTTTCTATGTTTGTTTCTTCTTGATAGGACCGGGGCCGGGGGGGGGGGTTACTGAACCTGTCACTGAAGCTTCCACCTTACGAGATGCCAATTTCGATATTCCACTTTTTTAAAAAATAATTATTTATTCATCAAAAATCCAGCATTGGTCAGAACTCAGAACTAGAAGTTGAGTTTTAGAAATGTTTCAAAAGCTGAGTTTATAGAAATATGTTTCAACGATTGATTTTCAAGAATGACACACTTTCTGCTAGAATTTAGTGTTGTTCAAGTTGGAATGTGGGTCACTTAGTTGTAGTTTTGACGGTTAAATCATCTGGGTTTGCACAGAACAGAGCTCTTCAATGCTAAAATCTGATTTTGGTACAACTTATCACCAGGTAAGCTCTCTGTCTCTCTTGATGTGTGATCGTAAACTGCCCTATTTGCTTTAAGTGCCTATTCAATATCAAATGAAGCTGTGATCTTATCCTTCATTTTGCCCGAACTTCAGAGCAACAGCTCATACCAAAAGGCCTATCAAATCTCATCAACTGAGCAGGGTGAAGCGACAAAAGAAAATGTAAGCCCGTTGCTATGAAGTCCAAGACAATGTGTTTCTGTTCTAACCGCAGTGTTTGAGAACTTCCGGCTGTAACTTTTCTGCCACCATAACAGATGACTGCAGGAAGACTCATGGATGCATATGAAAGCTGCATTTCGAACTTAAGGAAGACCCAGGCTGAAAGACGTGTAACTTCTCTAAAGAAAATTTATCCAGCAAATTTTACGAGTGAGGTATTGTAGCCAAACAAGCATTGGGAACTTTTAAGTACAAATGCAAGTGTTGTGTTTGCCACACAGTTCTACATACTTGGTTTCAATTTATCAAGGATTCAATCCTCTTATCATCATAGTCTCAAATTTGATAGGGACGTCGTCAGGTGTCTGAAGCCCTTCTTCAGGAGATCACATCATTAAACCACCTAGATGTGGAGCTTTATAAATATGCCCAGACGATCTTTGCAAATCAACACAAACGCATGTTACTGAACAAGGTTGTCGCGGTAAGTGCGCACGTTACCCAGTTAGTTTTTACTATAGCCCATGCCCTTAATTCTGAATTGGATAAATAAATAAGGAAGACCCCGAACTTTTGCTCGTAAGGTAATAAATCATGTGCATGTTATATGAGTTATTCCCTGTCCGTTTTTCAGTGTATATCTGGCCACATTCTGATTACAATCATTTTAGAAGTCAATTTGTGCTTAATGATGATTATGGCGCCTGGATATTCCAACGTCTGTTCGTTTCTTTTATCCTCTAGCCATTCTTCCCTGCTGTCTTAGTAGGCCATTTTTGCATGTCATGCGTATTTCCTTGCATAAGCAAAATACCTGGCTACACAGTAACATGCTACTGAAATAAAGGTGTTGCACTGACTACATTAGTGAGTTGCTACAATTTAGCATGATCTGTTCGTCTTAATCATGAAAATAGATAGTGAAATCTTTTACGAAGACTTAACCATCAATGAAGGCGTGTTCTGCCTGTTGCATTTTCTAGACTAGGACTTCCCTTGATGTTGTCCTATGTGATCTCTCTCATTTATCAACATGTCTTTCATCGTTGCATGCACTACATGTCGCTAGTACTTGAAGACATGGTTTCCGATGAGAGCATTCTATTTGACAATCAAGTTGTGTTATTTTGCAGAACCAGCTGGTCAGTGGCTTCGACGATTCATATACTGCATTTTCTTGGGAAGCCATTTCTGTTGCCGTTTCTGCGCTCTTTGTGGTTCTATTTGCTGTTCTATTTGTAACTGCAAAAAGAAGAACATCAAAACTTAAATTATGATATCACCAACGTTAATCACTCATACAAAGGGTAAAAAGATTGAATAGGAAGATTGAACAAAAATAGCTCAGGTAGCATGTAAAATTGCTCAAGCCTCAATATTAGAGGTAACTACACTCGCATGCAACTTTGTGAGGTTAAAGCAAAAGTTTAATGTAAGATTTTATGCTTCTTATATCAGTTTCAGTTCTCTTCTTTTGTAGCTGGTTTTTAGTATTAGTTGTTATCACGTGATCAGGTATGACGAATATCTATGTCCCAGGACATAAAAGATGAATAATTAAAGATGAGATTCGAGTTCGAGTTGTGAAAATATTGTCTTGCAAAAAAATGCAGGTAAGGTTGCGTATGGTAGATCTTTGTGCTTTAGCTCTTTTTCGGACTCCATGCATAGTTGGAGGTTTGTGCCCCAAGCTTCCTTTTTAGCCAGTTGTTTCTAAGGGCTGAATAAAGAGGCTCAAAGAGAAGCCAATGATGTTTAATCAACATACCCAGTATATATATTTTTATAAAGTGGGGTGTGGGGAGGGTAGAGTGTACGTAGTCCGCACCACTACCTCTAGGGGGAGGTAGAGAGGTATTTTCAAAAGACCCTCAGCTCAAGATAAAAACAATTCAAAAAACAATTTGAAAAATGTCATATAAGAATAAGGAGCAATTGAAAATAGAAACAATAAAGCAGAAGACGGACTTACCCTAAAGAATATGACAAACAAGTTATCTGAAACGACAAACCTTTCCTAGACTCTAGGCACGGGACATTACAAGCAAAGCATTATCACTCCTACAATAAAAATAAAGTCAACCTGCCTACTGACAAGCACGAATTTCACCCTCCTAACCTTCTACCCTAATATTCATTTTCCGCACCTTCCTATCTAGGGTTATCTCCTTGGTAAATTGTAACTGTTTCATATCATGTCTAATTACTTGTCCTAATATTTCTTAACTCGCCTGAATCCATCCATAGTCAACTTCTCACACCTCCGCACTGGGCCTCCATGTCCCTTCTGCTGACATGTATGAACCATCTCAAATTCACTTCCTACATCTTTTCCTCCACTGAAGTCACTCTCACCTTTATCTCTAATAACTTCATTCCTAGTTTATCACTCCTCGCAAACTTACACATCCATAGCAGCATCCTCATTTCCCCACCTTTATTTTTCGGATGTGAGGGTTCTTGGCTGACCAATACTCCATGTCATACAATATAGTTGGTCTAATTACTATTTTGTAGAACGTGTCTTTAATTTTAGGAGAAACTTTCTTATAACACATGACTCAGCCAATATGTTTCATTGAAAATCAAACAACTGAAAGGCCATGCTAGAAGTTCTTGCCTTGACGGTCCACTAAAAATAACTTTTTTACGTCACAAAGATAAAAGCGTGTTTTTTTACATTCGATCCTCCTCAAATTCAATTCGTGAATTCGTACTACGTAATTCAACAGGAGAAATCTCTCCTCAAATCTCAAGAAAGTAATTTGGAGTAATAAAATTAATAAGAATTTTATTATAGAACAAATAATTGAAAAAAATTAATTAAACAATAAAGGGAGGGGAGGTTTAATCTAGTTAAGGTAGATGGCTGGAAAATTGATGGTATAATTTGAGCACCACGAATGCGGTCTAGAACAAATTATTCAATATATATACTGGTGCGAGATAATATATATATATCGTTGATTGAATTAATTTTAATGTAGGCAAATTAATTCGAAAACTTCAAATATTTCTTTTAAAAGACCAAGGGGGGGGGGGGTGTTTGCCACTTGAAGTTCAGAGTATTTTCTTTTTCTTTTTTCTCTTTATTGATGTAAATCCTACATATATCTTGGAATAAAAGAAAGGGAATTATATGATCCCTTTAACTTCTACTTCTCCTTTTCTCCTTTTGATAAAGTGACTATAAACTAATCATTAACTCTCAATTGATAAAATGTAGGTCAAAATTATTTTTTTTATTTACAAAAGAATTTATTTTTAGAATCTATTTTTTTCCTTTTGTTTTCTAAATTAGACCAATTCAAATTTATCTCTCTTTAATTTTCTTCAATTGTCACAATATCATCTACAAATAGCATAAATTTTGTGACTTTGTATGAATTATTAGTTAGTTCTTTTCATAACTTGATAAACAAACAATAATAAATTTATATAATTTTTTCATACATGTTCTAAAGTACATTTATAATCGATACTTTCAGCACCCATTTAAAGATATTTTTTTTTCTCTTTTGTGATAGTTATGATATATTCTTTTAGATCGTTAAACATCATGTGCGCAATTCAATCTCAATTACAATTATTTCCTAAAACTTATTTCAATAATAATGATTTAAAAAAAATAATAATAATAATAATTCAGAATCATTTCAACAAAGAAATCTGTCCAATCAGCACATAGTAACATTAAACCATGTGATTATTGGGATCAAATTATTAGTGTCAGAATTATTATTTTTATTATTATTTTTGATGGGGTCAAAGAAAAATTAGAACCAAAAAAGATAAAACTCTTATTTTTTAAATTAAAAAATTATTATTTTATCTTTTAATCAAGGACCATCACCAATTTTTGGACCCCACTCAACAGATGATCAATTATCAAATACTTAACATTTACACCAATCTTTAGGTCAATTTACACCAATCTTTAGGCCCATATCATCAAAATTATTGAAAATTTTATTTGAGTACGGTAACAATAAAAATAATATATTCAAAATAATTTCACGAATAAAATTAAAGAAGGATGAAGATTATATAGTATGGTTTAATTTTTTTAAATTTGAAAATTTGAATTTTTTTATTTATTAATAATAAAAATAATACCTCATCAGATAAGTAATTACGAGTCACAACGTAATCTTCACAGATCAAATCAAATCAATTATGAAGTTGCAAGATATATGTCTTTCATATATATTTAATAAGGAACAATAGTACCTTTAGCCTTTAATTATTATAAATTCTAATTTTAATTTTGTGATATATGACTAAAGATATTTAACTTTTAATTAATCAAAATATATGTCTCTTTGTTTATGCATGAAATATGATCATTGAATTCTTTTGATTGAATAATTATCGTTAAATATGAAATAACAACACAAATTTAATATAAAACATAAATAATTAAATAGTAAAACGATTAATAACTGTGTCAATTTAATACCATTCAGAAGCAATGAATTAAAAATTCGTATTTTTATTAAAAGTTAAATATAATAAGTCATATAATATATACATTATTTTAAATTTATTAATAAATAACGAACTAAACTCTAATCTACTTTTTAAATTATAATTATTTGATATTATCACTAGGTGCAAGTAAAAGCAAACTATATGTCATTATCGTAGTAGAGTAGTAAGTATTTCTATATGGTTAAATCTTTAATTAGAGACGAGTTCGAGTCTTTATGAATACGGACCACTAAATTCGATGTACGGATTCAATAGAACCATCGAAATAGGAATCGGCTGTTTTCTTAACCTAATATCCATCATGATCGATAGAAATAGAAATTTAGCCTAAAAGAATTAAAACGTTCTTGGAATTTTTTAAAATCATTTCAAATTCTACTAAACCAAAAATGACCTCCTTAATCGAAAAATAGATGAAATTTGAATACGAGCATCCGATCATTAAATATTAATCAAAATCAAATTTTAAACTTGAAACTCAACTTTATCTCGTTAAATAAACTAAAATCGCCATAAAAAACCTATCTCCATCAAAGCAAAATCACTTTTATTAGAACATGAGTTATTTCTAATATGAGACTTTCGGACATCAATTTAAATTTGATAAGAATATGAATATTGAACGCCGAATTGAGAAGAATATTCGAAGGAACGATATGTGATAATGTCACGTCTCTCCCTCCAAAACTATCACATGATCCGCCGACCATTTTACTTCCCTTGCTCCTCCACCTTCACCCTATCACATTCCCTTATTTCATTAATATAAGGGGGTGTTTGGTAGGAAAGAAAATATTTTTTTATAATATAAGTTTAATTTTTATTTATTTTTTAATATTTAGCAAGTAAATAAAAATATTATTTAAATATTTTTATATGTTATTTAACAAAAATTATAAAAGCGAGATGGCTTGAGTTGGGGATCTATTACGAATAGTCTTTTTATTTTTACAATATATGAATAAGGCTACATATACATTGCCTCCTCAAACCTTATCTATAAAATTATATTGAGTATGTTATCGTTGTTATTGTTATTAGATGGGATGAGGAGTGGGGGTTTATCGGTGTAATGATCAAGGAGGTAAGGATGGGAGGAGGTTGGATAGGTTGAGAGAAGACAATGAACTTGAAATGTTATTTATGTCATTTGTTTTTTTTTAGACTATCTAATTTTTAATTATTCAAGAAATTTATTTCTCTAGAGATTATATTTTCCAAATAATTAGATCGATCTAACATGAAATAATTGAGAACGGGTATTGACTGCGTATTAGAAAACAACTTTCATATATTTTTTCAATGATGAAGACAAAAATTTACTAGAAAAATTTAAAATTTGAAAAAAAAATACACGAATTAGCTAAAGGGTGTTCTATATCTACTAGTATACAAAGAAAAAAAAATTAATTCTAACCATATAAAAAAAGTATAACTTTCGTCAGAAGAAGTTCAGATTATACTATCTCAAGACCTCAGATGTAAAACTAAACCAAATAAGGACCAAGTATTCTCATAAACAACCTTTGTATTCATAAAAATAAAGATAACATCAAGACTTTCATAAACAACCTCTTAATTCATATATACCATCATCTTCAATGACAGAATCAAGACTTTCAGCTAAGGGTTCAAAATATAAAAAATTTAAACAAATAAATTAATTAAAGAGGGTTTAATACTTAATATATATATACATAATAATAATAATTTCTATTATGTATTACTAATATAATACCCAAGGGAATTCAAACCCCTTATTATAAAACGGCTCCGTCATTAATCACTCTTTTTAAGATTATATCAAATATACTATTATTATTATTATTATTATTATTATTATTATTATTATTTTGACTTTCATATGTACCAAACACACCCTCATACCACCTTTTTTGCACGAAAACCGAAAGGTGCGTTCATTAACAGAAAACTATTTTCAGTTTTCCATCTCCAATTTTCTAAATTTTTCAATTCTAAGAATACTATGAAAAATTTAGAAAATGCGTTCAAAAGCACACAATTTTCCAGTTTTAGAATAATGAAAAACTTGTTCAAAAACACACATAACCAGC
>JBDJHY010000008.1:8061362-8076972 GCA_039654485.1 Withania somnifera | reverse complement strand
GAGAATGAGAATAAAGAGAAAGGTAATGGAAGATAGGTTTAGAAAATTATGTGGAAACCCCACTTTTCTATTTAGTGGAAAATTTTGGAAAACTAGTTTTAGGAGTTTTCCAAAACTAATACAAATCTGGAAAACCGGATTTTTCAGTTTTCTTGGAAAAATATTAATTTTGAACATGTTTTTCATTTTTTTAATTTTCTCAAAATACTTTTCTAGAAAAGTGGAATAATTTTTTGTTAATAAACGCAACTTATATTTCACACAAAAGATTTCAAAAAAGTTTTTTATTTTTTATTTTTTTACATTTCCTTTAATTAAATAAAAAAATCTACTTGTTTTTGTTTCCCTTCTATCTATATCCTCGCTTTCTTACCCTATCTTTTTTTATATTCCTCTCCTCTTCAAACACACACAAAACCTCTTCCTTTTTCACTTCAATGGCATTCTCAAGGGTTTAAGGTTTCTTTTTTTCACTAAGGTAACTAAACCTTTCTTCTCTATATGCAAAAAAAGTATTATTTTTTTTACCTTTTTCTCATACCCATTTCACCATTTTACCTAAAAAATTGATCTTTTTTAACAAACACCCTCACTCCCACCCTATGTTCTTGAAGCAAAATGGTGTAAAAAATTGGAGTTTTTTTGCTAATTTATTGGTATAAATGGTTAATTTGGCTTATTGGCTCATTGAAAATGTAGTTTTCTTGAGTTTTTTGGTACAGATGGTTAATTTGGCTTTCTGGGTCACTGAAAATTGTAGGTTTTTTTGGTTAATTTTCATTATTTTACCAAAAATTTAATCTTTTTTACTAACCCATCCACCCCCAAGTTGTTTAAGCAAAATGGGTTTAAAATTTTCCATTTTTTGTGAACTTTGTGGTGAAAATGGGTAATTTGGCCTTTTGTGTTACTGAAAATGCAGGTTTTTGGTTAATTTTGGCATTAATTTTCAATAATGTACCACTTCAAGCAAACTGGGTAAATAATTTTTGGAGTTTTTTAGCTATTTTTTTGGGTAAAATTGGCTAATTTACCTTTGTGGGTCACTGAAAATGTAGTTTCCTTGAATATTTTATGGTTAATTTTGATTATTTTTCCTTCTTTTTTTTTGGCATTTTTTATTAGATCAGCCGACATGTTTGTGTGTGCTTAGTTTTCTAGGGCAAAAGTGTTTTTGAAGTTGATGGTGTACTGTTTAGGAAAGTGGCGTTTTTAATTAGGAGCAAAACTATTATTATTTTTTTAAATTAAATTTTTATTATTAGTTTTTTTTCCTAATTTGGTTAAAGAATGCGTATTAAGGTGAAAAAGTTTCACTTTAAGTAGAAATCCCTTGATTTAATGTACTATTATTAAAGGATATTAATCTGATATTTTCCATATATTGCAATTATTCGGATATTTTTAAAATAATTAATATGGTAAGTGCTAAACATAATTAGATTAAGATTCATTTATACTTAGATTCTAATTAGAATCCTATTTGTTATAATTTTTTAGTATATTTTGCCTAATATGTCTCTATTAGCTTTCTTAAGTACTAAGGTTGTTACATGAGCAAAAAAAGAAAGCACGCGTTACCTTGTATTAGATAAATTTGAGTAGGTAAATATAAATCCAATATTATAGATAGGCATTGTGCTTATTCTTTTTTGAATATTAGTACAATATATTTACTTATAATAGTGATAGATAATTTTGGTAAAACATATAATCTATATGAATGAGTAGTTTTAAACTTAATGGTTAATATATATATATATTGTTGTGTTCCTTGTCAACTTGTTGGTGTTGTACATAGTTACAATCTTTTTTTGTGTGTGTATCTCAGAAGATGACTATGGTTGAACATGGTGGTTATATGGACGGAATACCTACTGGTCCTATTATTGATGATGACTTTGATGACATACTCAATCTTTTGGATTTTCCCTTGGAAAATTTGGAAGAAGATGGACAAGGTGTAGAATGGGATGCTAGTGAATCCCAGTTTCTTGGACCTATCCCTACCGATGCTCTTATGGATTTTCCGCCCATGCCTCATGGAAACATTCACAATGGTCGGGTGAATGCGGTGGCAAATTCTCGTCCTCCTGTGAGTTTTAATGTTTTATTTTGTATAGCTTGTGTATGTATGAATGCTCTGTGTATCCATGTGTGCTTTTCAGTTTCTTTTGTGTTGTAATTAAATATGGGAGTCGGTGCAAACTTATGGCTATGGGTTTTTAGTAGTTGATTGTTAGTTCTTTATGATGTTACTGATAACAAGGGTGAACTGGTGAACTACATTCCGACTTGCCAACATTGGCAATGGTCGGTGAGTGTTATTGTAAAGTCCCATCCTGCTAGGAGGTTCTTATGTTATCTTGTAGAGCTTGTGTACGTAAGAATGGCCATGTTTGTTTCTCGATTTATTTTGTGTTGTAAATAAATGTGGGAGTTGGTTCAAACTTATGTGTATGGCGTTTTAGTAGTTGACTTTTAGTTCTTTATGATGTTGCTGATGATAAGGGTGAACTATGTTTTTGACTTGGGCAACATCTGCTTGTGATTTATTAAGCTTTCTTGTAGAGCTTGTGTATGTACAACAAATGCTCTGTGTAGCCATGTGTGTTTTTCGAGTTCCTTTCTTTTGTAAATAAATGTCAGAGTTGGTGCAAACTTATGGTTATGGCGTTTTAGTAGTTGACTTTTTAGTTTTAATTCCTTATGATGTTGCTGTCTTGCTGATAATAAGGGTGAACTACGTTTTCGACTTGGGCAACATTGGCAATATTCGGTTGAATGTGATGACAGATTCCCATCATCCTGTGAGTTTTAAAGCTCTTTTGTAGAGCTTGTGTATGTACAAATGCTCTGTGTAGCCACGTGTGTTTTTTGATTTCTTTTGTGTTGTGAATAAATGTGGGAGTTGGTGCAAACTTATGGTTACAGCTTTTTAGTAGTTGGTTTTTAGTTCTTTAGTATTAGGTTACTGATAATAAGGGTGAATTATGTTGTTGACTTGGAAGTCTATAAACCAGGGTCAGTTTCAAAACTTGAAACTTGGTGCTTTTTGTTGTTAATGCTCCTTGCCTCCTAAACTGTTAATTTGGCTTTTCTTGCACATGTCCTGTATGTTCGTATTCCTACCATGCCTCTTAATGGTTTTCAATTATTAATTCACATATTAATGGAGTGAATTTGGCTTTACTGGCACGTACCATTTATCTTCATGTTCCTTCCATGGCTCGACAGTTTTCGATAATGAATTCACATATGAAAGCAATAGCACGGAGTGAATTTGGCTTTGCTTGCACATACCCTTTATCGTCTTGTTCCTGCCAAGCCTCTGAAGGTTTTCAATTTTGCATTCACATAAGAAAGCATTGGCATTATTGTTTGGAAATCCCCCGGGTTTGAGAAATAAAAAACAGCTTATTTAGTGGTATTGTATGACCGTGCTTGATTCCTAATAAGCAATGTGACTCTGTCTTACGGTGACTGTGATGGCGTTGCTTTTCTTTGTCTTTCTGATCTGTCCTTTGTCTTTTTTTCTGCAAATGTACTCCTTCCCACTCCCTAAACAATTGCGCAGAAAGAACTTTTCGGTTTGTTTCATTGTTACTCCCATTATTGGGAAAAAACATACTTCTCCTCATTCGTTTTGTTTCTTGATTTTATTTGTTTGTGTTTTTCTGTTCTTCCTAGTTTCTCATTTGTGAGCGAAGGCCAGAACCTGTTAAATGGAGTTCTGCTTGAAAGTTAAAATTGTATATACTTTACCAGCTTGCAAAATGTTATGGGATTGAAAAGGAAGGATGAAATGTATATATAATTCTTATGGTGTACTTATCAAAAAAGTGTAAGTGTTCCAATGTAGAAGCTACAACACAATCGTTCATCATGTGCTATAGTGTATTCTGGACGTGTAGTGCTATGATGTACTATAGTCTATAGGGATTGGCTAGGCATAAGAGTTAACCTTGTGAGTATTTTGCTTGCTTACTTATGAAGTTTGTGATGTGGTCTATATAAGTTATTGTGATTGCTTGTAACTAGTGATGTTTAAGTCACAGTCGCTACCATTCGAGTTGACTTACTAAAAACTCTTTATTCCTTTTGCTAGTCTTAAAGATTAATGAGCCTTAAGTTTCTGGAAAGATTGGGACGGACAGAGTCGGTTAAGATGTTGTTCTTGAATCTCTCTGGAAATTCATTTTGCTTCATAACCTATCTGTCATAGGAAGTTTTGATCTTTCAATGAAGACTACCTTGTATGTTTCATATAAGGGGACATTGACCTTTGTGAAGGCACTAGAGTCGCTGACCGTAAAGATTAAGGAAAAGAGAAGATTATTCTTTAAGTGCAATAGTCTTGCTTTTTTGAAGAAAGAGAAAAGCTAACCCGTTGCGTTATAAAGTATCAGAAAGCAATTTGCAGAAAATGTCCACTAAATAAAAGAATTCATGAGATCAAAGCATTATCTGCTTTTTCTCAAATCACTATTTCATCTTGCATAAAAATCTACAAATGTTTGTTTGTGGCATATTCACCTGGGTGAACCAGTCATGTCTCTATTCTAGGTTTTCAAGTAATTAAACTAGTTTTAACTTCTAAATCATTTATAGCTATTAACATGATACTTTGCTTAGCTGTTTTGTGCATCTAGTTGTGTTTTTTGTTGATGCAGCAGAACATTTTCATCATGTAGAATTACTACTTGTGCTAACACGCAAGCTCATAGATACATGTTCATCACTGTTTAAATGTGCTGAAGTTCAGCTTCTTTTAATGTACTGCATGGATATTTGTGCCGATATTAGAAGTATGAGTGACTCATGGAACTTCTTAATTTTTCTGTTTCTCACAGTTTCTGTGTTAGATTCTGTGATGAACTTTCAAAGAATCGTAATATTGCTCCTGTTACTATCTGGTGACTCCTTGTACTCGATTGTCAGATTGTTTTGTTGTAGTTTTTGTTCGGTTATTGGCTGTTGTTTCTTGTATTTCCGTTATTTCTTTTCCTGAGCTGTTCTTTTCTTGAGGCCGAAGGTCTACCGGCTATGCTTGGACTCTTTAAAAAATGCCAACAGGTGTATCTCGGATTCTCCAAAAGTAGTGTATTTTTGGAGAATCCAACACGGGTGTGTCGTGGAATGTGAAAGAGTCCGCACAACTTAGTCTATTGGAACCAGCCTCTCTACCTCTCTACCTCTGAGGTAAAGGTAAGGTTTGTGTACACTTTACTATTCCCAGACCCCATTTTATAGGACTACACTGGGTATGTTGGTGGTGTTGTAAGTCTTAAAGAGTGGTAAGAGTGCAGAAACTGTTTTTCACTTACATCACATGAATTCCTAATTTAGTGCTATCCTATCAGATCAAATTTACCGAGGTCCAAGGGACTGGTACATTCCAGACACGGAGCCCAGTTTCAGTTCTTGAAGGCAGCAATTCCTGCTCTGGTGGAAAGAGTATACCCATCAAACATGACACTGTCATTCCCGTACGTCCTCGCTCCAAGCGTGCGCGACCTTCAGCTGTTAATCCATGGGTTTTGATGGCTCCCGTAGCTTCTACCAGAGTAGCATCCAAGAAGATTTCTGATGCTAGAAAGGGTAAAGAGAGGAAGAGAAGATTGTCTCTGCTATCAGGTGCCAAGGAGTCAATGAAAGACTATGTTCAACAGATCAATCATACAGTGCCACATATATCATCAGATGTTTCCAAGAAGAAGATAACCTCCACACTAGAGTCTACTTTTGTCAAAAAATGCGCACATTGTGAAGTCACAAAGACACCTCAGTGGAGAGAAGGACCATTGGGGCCTAAGACACTATGCAATGCTTGTGGAGTTCGTTACCGTTCAGGACGTCTATTCCCAGAATATCGACCTGCTGCTAGTCCTACATTTGTTCCATCCGTACACTCAAACTCTCACAGGAAAGTCGTTGAGATGAGGAAAAAATCTATATATGGAGCAGCTGAAGTTGAGGAAGGTCACAAGGTGATCACGGAAAGAAAGACAGAACCCTTGCCAGAACCAACTATTGTTCCTGACCCTGCGATGTCACTGACCCCAGAGTTTGTTCGTATGAGTAGTTATTTGTTTGATGTATACTGAAGAGATGATTATATTTTTAGTTAGGAACCTTAATCTAGTTTATTGTTCAATTTTCAGTGGGGTAACCGGGTTGTTCTGATGTTATGGTAGTCACTACTCCTGCTTTAAGAGGTTAATGTACAAATGTTGAATCTTTTAGGTGTCTAGCCTCAGATATTTGATTGAAGGTTTAGAAGGAAAAGCTTTGAGTCAATGTTTGATGAAAGCAGAGTTCCTCTGATGTAAAAACTGAACTAGATTATAGTATATGGTTAGGTTTCAGTTTTAGCCCCCTTGATTTGACCTTCAATATATTTGTATGAGTCTTGGTGTCCGCAGAGTTGTTGGATTCATGAATTTGCATATTTGCAGCCAATTCGTTATTATTATTTTTCAGTTTCCTACCTGGTGTTCAATACCTATATTTGAGTCCCACTAATTTGGATTTGCATTTAGTAGTGGTCATTCAAGGATAGGGCTCTTTACCAAGGACTTTTTTCATACCCACGACTTGAAGTCGAAATCTTTGGTTAAGGTAGGAGCAGCCCCTCCGATCGAAGTAGTCCCACTAATTTGGATTTGCGTTTGGTAGTCATTCGAGCGTAGTGCTTTTTACCAAGAACCTTTTTTATATCTAGGGCATGAAGTCTAGACTTCTGATTATGGTTAAAGTAGGAGCAGCCGCTCCCACTGAAGTATAACCTTGTGAAGACCAAACTTCGGACAGTTCTCTTATAAGTTTGGTATGACTGTCTCAACTAAAGTAACTTCAGATTTTCTTTACTAACTTCAGTAAGTTTGGTTAGGACATTTATTTGGCTAAACTTCAAGCATTTCAAGAACCATCAACTTGTTGGCTAAACTTCAAGAATTTCTATATGAAGTTTAGATATAGGAAGGTGTGGAGAATTCGTATTGGGGTAGAAGGTTAGCAAGATAGAATTCGTACTTTTCTGTATGTAGGTTATCTTTGTTTTATCTTTTGTGTAGCTTGTTTATCGTAATCTTTGGGGTAAGCCTGTCTTTTGCTTTTTTGTTGTTTTTATCTCCAATTGTTCTATATTCTTATATTATATTTTTTGAATTGTTTTTTGATTGTTTTTATCTTAAGCCGAGGATCTTTGGAAATTGTCTCTCTACCTCGCCCTTGAGGTAGTGTTACGGACTGCGTACACTCTATCCTTTCCATACCCCGCTTTGTGGAATATACTGGATATATTGTTGTAACCATCAACTTGTCCTTTGAATTTAAACAATCAAAAACATGATTCTAACACTCAAATCTATTTGAAATAAGCTCAATTTAACACTTAATTTTATATAACACACATAAAAATTTCAGGCATGAAAGTCAAGATATTAATAGTTCAGGTGGATTTGCTAAACATTTTGTGATAGTTCAGATAGAAAACTCAACGCTTAAAACCCTTTAACAGTCTTTTAGGCCCATGTCCAAATGTTAGTGGGTCAAAGAAGAGGCCACAAATTAAAAAAGCCCATCAGAGTGAAGGGATCTCAGGTCAATAAGAACCCCAAGGCCTGAATTTGGATCCCAGGGCTTGCAATTACTGTTTTTGTTTTTTTAACACTCTTGTAATTATTTGGACCACCAAATCAAGTTAATTTATTTTAGGTTGATAATTTTGATGTAATAAGACATGTTATAACTTGTCTTTCTATAAAATTAATCTACTTATCTAGGTCAAACTTTAAGGTCACGCCTATACGTCTAGTAAGCATGATTGACTAAGTTTCTGTCTTTATATACAATGCTACCATAAAAGAGCTCTTCAATTTATGAAGGTATGATATCGGAAAAGTATATATATATATATATATATATAAGTTTATGTGTTTGCTCTCGATAGTGTGATTAATGATCAATAAAATAAATTAAAATAATAAAGTATCATGTTTAACTCTCAAAAGAGGCAAAACTATAAATGATCTTACCTTTTTGTCAAAAGGTCTTAGTAATCATAGTTTAAGTTTATCAGACTCTTCAAAAAAATTATTGCATCAGTGTTGGATCTTCCTAAATGCACTATTTTTAAAAAATTCTAACACACATCAGATAATATTTTTAAAAAATTTAAATAACATAAATTATAATTATTCAATAAGTAGCACATCCCTCGTATGCGAAAATTGACTCGCATACTTTTGGATGTTGTTGGTGTATTTATTAAATTATTAAATGGTGTTTGGTCCCCCTTTATTTATTATTACTATTTGTTCTGCAATGCCCATGTGATCTTTTTCACTGAAAAGCCTACAAAATTATTGGCACCCCCAAATTGAGTCTTCTGGGACTGGGCCTAGTCCAATACTCCCACCTGGTCCATACTCTAACTGGGATCTTTTCGTTCAACTTTACTGTCATACATACCTACTGTTGCTAAAACAAACAAAATAAAATAAATATCTAAATTTAAACTTTAGTTTATTATTTATCCGTTTCTATTTATTTATCTAATTTTATGAACAAAAAATAATGCGCAAGTAGCATGTGATCTAATGAAATGAGGACTGAAGTAGTTGATGATATAGTAAGTTCCATCACAGATTGTGACGGAGATGTAAGCGATGAGGAATTCTTAGTTGTGCAATTTAGTAATCAATGAAGTGGGTTACGAATTATGAAGTTTAAGATTTCAGATTTAAATTTCAGTTTAGACAAAAAAAAAAATTAGGTTATTATTTTCATTTGTTCTAGTTTTGGTGGACAGAGTTACTTGATATATACCTATTGGCGGACATTGAATTTAGTGGTCATAGGTGCCATGAGAGTTTCGATGCCCAAAACTTTAATGTTCCGACTGAAAATCAAAGGACCCTGCTACAGTGAGAAGGCTCGAAAGATAAAATTAATATAGTGTTTGGAATTTGAACTTGAAACATCAAAGTGAATTTAAAACCCCTCAACTACTAAGCTAGTCTCCAATCTTATATTTAAGAGGTTCAAAATTTATATATGTACATAAACTATTTAAATTATACTTTACCGACCCCCTCTAGATCCGCCCCTGCCCGTCTATATATTTGGTTTTCAAAGTACTTCTCTAAACTTTATATTAACTTTTACATATTTTTACATAATTATTTAATAGATATCAAAGCAACATAATAAAACACATAGGTCCGTTCCTAATGTTAAAAATGTCGTTAATTTAATTGAGACGTACCAAAACTCCGAAATGCAAAAGGCAGAAGGCAAAAGAAAAAAACAGAAAAAATTGGCAGAGGATGACACTGATGCTGTTGTATTGTTAAAGCTGATGGGCTTTATCCTTTTCTTTTTAAACTGCCAGTTAGCTTTATCCTTTTCTTCTTGTCTTTTACTATTGAAATAATGAATGCAAAAAAGTTTATCGATGACTGAATAGGTAGGATGTATGCATCTCACGTGAAGAAATAGGTTGTATGTATCTCACGCTTTCTACAATTTTTCGTGAATATTATATAATTTATTTTTAAAATATATATATTTACTTATTGATTTTATGATAGTTTAAATATCTATTCGTATATATTCAAAGTTAAGGAACATAATCACTAAATAAGCCTATGTTAAATAACATGTTTATGTATTACATCTTAAAATTCAATTCACTTCAATGCATTAGAACTTTTTCTTTTTCTGAAAAAAGAAATTTGCATGGACAAATGAGAGGGTTTGTACGTCGATATATTCTTATGGAGAAGTGTGATCATCATATTTAAAATAATTACGGAAATGACATTTTCATTTACTTGATTATGCCTCAGTATGGTGTAAAGGGTGAAATAAATTTTATGACTAATAAATTGTCTTGAAACGTGAAAAAAGTTATTCTCTTTTTATAATAAAGTAAAGAAAATATATTGATGATATATAAAATAAGACAGTGTACTAGTAATTGTAGATATGTAGTGAAACTTGCGCTATCTTTATTGTATAAACTTTTGAATGTGACTCTAATAATTGAACATGATTGGTGTTGGGTCATAAATATTTTTTACCATGAAAAGTTCATTTATATATTTATGGAGAAGGTCCACTTAAAAATAAATAATATTCTCTATGTTATTAATTGGTCCATTTTTATTTTATACGGTATTTCAGAAATTATAAATTGGATGATCAATTTTATTAATTTATTTTTTATGTGTATTAATGAACTCAAGATAACTTAATATGCATAGGGCATATAAATAGATATATTGGAACTCTTTGGGAAAAAACTTTTGGAATTTTTAAATTTGTTTAAGCTTTCAAAGAGAACTTATTGTATGGATAAAGTGGGAAAAATTTATTAATTTTATCTTAATTTAGTAAAGAGACAAGTAATTTGGGACATATACCTTTAGTAAGGGAGTCAACTAATATGGGATGGAAGGAGTAGTTGAAATATTGAAGTCTTGGAATAACTCGTAAAATTGCTACCATTTAATCAAGAGATCGAGATTTTAAGCCACGAAAGAAATCTTTTATAAAAGTACTCTCTACGATCAACTTTAGTTGTCATTATTCCTAAAATAGATTTTCAATTTCAAATATTACTTTTGAGATATCAAGAAAAGACGATTTCTTTTCTCCATATTTATCTTTACCATTAAGTGCTTGTTCATCAAATTACTTTTCAAAACCTAATACTAAAAATCAATTAATAGGGATAGTATAATAAAATAGGCATATCACTTATTATTTTCTTAATAAATATGTCAAGCCTAATTATAACAACTAAAATTAAACAAAAAAAAAAACACACAATATAAGGCTATATATGATATCACCTTGACTCTACCAATACTCGATACATAACAAAAGCTTTTGTACATTAATTTCTGCTACTTTAGTAATTGGCATATTGCATGGACATGCTCTTTGTTTGTGACAAGACACTTATATAATAAGAACAAAGGAGAAGTAAGAGTATAGTACTTAAGATAAATTGTTAATAAGTGAAAATGTTATTGTAAAGACTAATGGGGATGATCACATTTAATGCTTCTCTTGAAGTTCTTTTTGCTATGGCTTGATGAGGTATGTCTGTTACAATGTTGCTATCTTCCTCTCTCTAACCACTTGTCATTTTGTATATTTTGAGCAGTAACTGGCGAGGATTCTGTCGGGATGAATATATATAATATATTTTAATTGTATATTAGATGTTTTGAATTTAAATTCTGAATATATATAATAAAAGAATTTTAATAGAGTGTTTCATACTTTAAATGAAGTTTTACATGATGTGCATTCAAATTCGTGTAAATATTATAATTGGATGAAAAAACAAAATAAAAATACATTTTGAGAAGTCGTTGTCTTGTCATCAAGAGATGAATAACATTCCTTTGATCTAAATTAGCTAGAGGTATCAAGTTTGAGCTTAAAAATATATTGATAGACTTTTGTTAGAAATTACTTCCTCTTAGATGAATATTATGCAGCGCGAGTTAAGTAGTGTTTTTCGATTAATAGGCTCATTAATAAACTTCAAATAACAGAGGTTATGCTAAGAGAAATCACGATCAATAGACTGCGTACAAGTTGATTTTATGTGATCAGGAGGTCACAAGTTTGAGTCCTGAAAATAATTTTTGATAAAAATGCAAGTTAAAATTATGTACAATATACCCTTATCGTCGGGCCTTTCTATGGACTCTGCGCATAGCGAGAGCTTAGTGTATCAAATTGTCATACATAGTATATTAAACATCACTTATTTTGAAGTAAATATAAGTAGCATTATTACTTCTTTCAAATGTTGCATTATGTAGGTCCCTACTTAATAAATATAGAAGAATTTAAACAACAGATTAGTGCTAATTAATGACATTAATTGTCTAAATATATAAATTAATAAACTCAAACAAAGAGTTTTATGTCATTTTGCAACTAGTGGGGTAACCTGTATTCTTGTGTAGTCTGAAATCAATGTTTTTTTCTATTTTTTTCATGACTTCATTCAAATCTCTTTTACCATTTTTCATTATTTCCTTCATTTTAAATCTTTTTTCCAGTAAGAGTATTTCTTTTACAAGTTTACATGATTAGGGAAATCATCTATTGAAATTAATTTTTTAGTTTTTATATGGTAGGTGATACAGTTTGAAGGAAAAATTTGAAATAACTGATAAAGTTATTGTCATGTGATCAGTAAGTTACGGGTTCGAGCCTTGAAAATAGTCTCTGGCAAAAAATGCAAGGTAAGGAGGCGTACAATAAATTCTTGTGGTTAGGCCCTTCTCTTGAATGCTGCATATAGCAAAAATTTAGCACACCAGATTACCTTGTTTCTAGGCGTACTATCTATAAACACATTTTTAAAAAAAAAGTATTTATAAAATAACATTGCGTAGATATGTTATTATTACTGTATGAGCTTAGGAAAGTTGAGAATAATAAAAAAAGATGAAATTGATGAAGAAAAAATTAATTTTTGGTCATAAAAATTTTAAATCTAATATAATACATAGTTATATTTGAAAAAATAAAAATACATAAATACTTATTTTCATTATTTTTAAAACACTATTTCACTTTTTTTAATTTATAATTGTTACTTTAAAGTCGTCCAAAGAGATATGGTCCGACACAATTTTAACTCCCAAAAATTTCATTTTCATTGCAAAATGACTACTTAATTAAACTAATAAAATTATTGTGTATAATCAGAAATAAAATTAGGACAAACTGAATAGTGCTTTTGACAGAGTATGAGCAACGCAGAAATACTGTAGTTTTAAAATAAATAAATAAATAAATGAGAACAGTGGATAAGAAAAGACAGATCCTATAAAAACACACACAAAAAAAAAATTTTAAAAAATCCTATAAAAAGCAAAAACTATTATGTCACCATTACGTCTTAGCATTATACTTCTAATCAATTGCGTCACCGGTCTGTTTACACCGTGCACAATATAGGTGTCTTATTTGTTTTCGACTTGATATGATATGGTACGGTATTTCACATTGATATGATATATAAATATATTTTTTAATTTATTTTTATATTATATTTATATTTTTTTTAATTTTAAGTGTAGATAAGTAAGAATTTAAATATGTGTAAGACGACATATTAGATGCAAAATTATCATGTAGGACGTATGAGTCTACTTGTTCAACTTTATACGAATTTAAGGAATCGTTACGTAGAGTGTGTTAGAAAAAAATAATGCATGTTTCGGCTTCATGTATTATTAGTATTTTGTTTGATTTACTCTTTACACCTATGTATAACTAACGCAATTCCATTTGGTATTAAGCAACGTATATATCTAATATATAAAAATCAATGGTGAATCGAGACGAACCGTATCATTTGAGGCCAAATAATTTTGAGTGCACATATTTCAGGAAAATCATAGGTTAATACCAATTAATATCTTCTGAAATCCTAAGTTCCTGATTTGAAGACTCAAAAATCACAAATGAGTGCCGATGAAACATACCCACTAGGTCCTTACAGAAGAAATCGTGCGATTTGAAGTCAAACAGCTCTAGATGCATGTATTCTAGTAAAATCATCGACTAATACTTATCGAATTTTTCTGAAATTCTAAATTCCATTATGGGGCCTCATAAATCATATATGAACGACATACGCACATGAAATACATTCACTATTATTTAATACAGATAAAATTGTGTGATTTGAGGCCAAACAGTTTAGAGCACATATATTCTAGAAAAATCATATGCCAATACCCAGTGAAATCCTCATAAATCCTAAATTCTCGATTCAATAGCTCAAAATCACAAAATAGTGATGCACACGTTCATGAAACACATTTATTGTTATTCAATAGGTCCTTTTAGATGAAATCATGTGATTTGAGGTCAAACAGATCCGAAGTACATATTTCAGAAAAAATAATGGGTTAATACCCATTGAAATTCCTTAAAATCCTAAATTTTCAATTTGGTGCCTCAAAAATCGTAAATAAGCAATGCACTCCCGTAAATACACATTCACTGTCATTTACTAGATTAGTACAGATAAAACTGTATGATATGAGACTAGACAGATCCTTACACACATATTCCAAAAAAACTGTAAGCACCCACTAAAATCACTCGAATATTAATTTCCCATTTTGGGGGCATCAAAAATCACAAATGAGCAACATACACTCATGAAACATTAGCAAACATTTGTTAGGTCATTAAAGACAATTATTTGATTTGGGGCCAAATAATTTTGGGTGCACATACTTTAGAAAAAATGTATGCTAATGCACACCGAAATCCTCCAAAATATTAAAATTTTATTTCAGAGTCTCAAAAATCATAAATAAGCGACGTACATTTATGAAATGCATTTACTGTCATTAACTTGATCCATACACATAAAATCATGTGATTTGAGGCTAAACAGTATCTGACACATATATTCTGAAATCCTCTAAAATCCTAAGTTTTCGTATTATGGCCTTCAAAATAAAAAATAAATAGTGTACGCCTGTGAAACTCATTTATAAGTCCTTACAGATAATAGCATGTGATTTGAGGTTAAACAGTCCCGAACACACATATTTTAAAAAATATATAGGCCCATTAAATTTTTTTGAAATCCTAAATTCATATTTTGAGGCATAGAAAAAGTTATAAATGAGCAATGTACGTTCGTGAAACGTATTCACTATTATTTACTAGGTCTTTACATACGAAATCGTACGATTTGAGGTCAAACAACACATGGTGCATATATTTTAAAAAATCATAGGCTAATACCCACCAAAATATTTCAAAATGCTAAAATTTTATTTTTGGAGCCTCGGAAAACATAAATGAGCAACATATGCTCGTGAAACGCAATCATTGTCATTTACCAGGTCCTTGTAGACGAAATCGTGTGTTTTGAAACCAAACAATTCCGAGCGCACATATTCCAGAAAAATCATGGGTTAATACCAACCGAAATCCTTTAAAATTTTAATATTTTATTTTGGGGCTTCTAAAATCATAAATGAGTTAAATACGTCCATGAAACGCGTTCGCTGTTATTTTACTAGAACCTTACTGACGAAACCTTGTAATTTGAGATAAACAGTCCCGGCACATATATTCCAAAAAAGTTGTGGTGTAATACCCAACAAAATCCTTAAAAAAATTAAAATTTCTATTTCGAGAAGTCAAAAATATTAAATGAGCGTACACCCGTAAAATGCATTTCATTTCATTTACTAGGTCCCTACAGATGAAACCATATGATTTGAGGTTAAACAGTATAGGGGACATATATTCTTAAGAGATGGATAATTTCATTAAATAACTAATACACATTGCAAAGTAATAGTCCAAAATTTACTTTGTATGTTTACAGTCCAAGTTAAATTTGGTCATAAGTGTAAAGTAATTTCGTTTTGTTGTATATATTTGTATACTTTATTATATATTATTGTATATATAAAATATTTTTTATATTTTCAGCGATTTTCTTCTCTCTTCTTATTTTATAAACACTTGTAGATATAAATTTAAACATTATATATACATGTGTATATATTTGTATAATTAAGTATATTACTAT
>JBDJHY010000008.1:7991991-8003715 GCA_039654485.1 Withania somnifera | reverse complement strand
CTAACGATATATTTATAAACTAACTAACGATATAATGATATATACTAAAGATATATACTATATACTAACGTTATATATGAAATATGCTATATATACAGCATATATACACTATATATACTATATATACAAGATATATATATATATTATTTATTAAAAAAAATTATAAAAAATAAAAAATCCGGGCCGATCCGGGCCGGATGAAATGGACCGGTTTTCCCGGGTAGACCGGCCCATTGCCAGGTTTAAAGGAACTCAATACATCGATGACCAAAAGGTAGCAAGATCTCCGTTAGCATTCAATTTATTACTCTTTTAATTAATAAATAATAAAGATTATAGAGTACTAAAATGATATGCAGAGGTATAAATAGATGAATTTTGATTTTTTTTTTGAAAACAGAAAATAAAATCAGTGCAGTAATTGAATAATAATTATTAGTTATAGATGGCAAATTGCAATATAAGGAAGGAGATATTGGATTGGGTGGAAAGAAATAAAACAAGAAAAGGAAAAGGAATGAAGGGAAAGAAAAAAAAAGAAGAAAATTTTAAGAGTACTTCAATAAATAAGAAAACATAAAAAAAGGAAAGAAAGTGAAATGTAAAATTTTAGATCTTTACGTTATTTTTTATTTTACTTTTTTGTTAGCCACTTATCTTTCTTTTTTATATTTACTTTTTTGTTAGCCACTTATCTTTCTTTTTTATATATTTTTAATGTAGTTTAAAATAGGAAAAAGCTATAAAAACACATTATATATATTATACTGTTAGCTTTTATTAGATAAAATATTATATGTTTGATTTTTTTTTTATTCACCCTTACTCTAATTTTAAGGTTTTTATCATATTGGCTATGTATTTTTTCTTTTACTTTTTAGAGTTTTTATTGTGAATTTCATGTCTTTTAAATGCCTATCACGTGGAGATTTTAACATCTTTTGGAATAAGATTTTTAATTGGTGTACAATGATGGTAAAATAAATATCATTAATGTAGATGTAAAATAATAGTAAAGTAATTAATGTAGACAGTAAATTAATTGTCATTAGTGGGGCAACAACCGTTGCAGAAGTTACTCCCTAATTATAACACTCACTAATGGGACAATGGTAACGACAAAGAAAGTGGCAATAACCATTTCAGAGGTTACGTCCCATTTACAACGCCCACTAATGTGGTCGTTATAAAAAACAGATATAAAAGCCAAAAAGCAAGAAGGCAAAGGTACGCTCAATATACTATTCTAAAAATACAATTGATATTCTCTCTCAAAGCTTGTTACTAATTTAAGCAATTGTCATTCTTCCGAGTTTTAAAAACCGCTAAAATTTCTAGTGGACAAATGATTGCTAAGAGGCCTTTGAAGATCTAAAGCAACATCTAACGGGGTTGCCTGTGTTGACAGTACCAAAGCTAGGGGAAACCTTCTATTTATACTTAGCGATAGCCGGGGAGGCAGTAAGTGTCGTTCTAGTCAAGGATGATAAGGGAACTCAGAAGCCCGTCTATTTCGTTAGCATAACTCTGCACAGAGTCAAAGCGAGATACTTGTCCGTCAAAAAATTGGTGCTAGCACTAATAATGGCAGCTCGACAACTTCGTCCCTAATTCCAAGCACACCCTATTTGTGTGCTTACAGATGTACCTCTAAAGCAGGTACTCTTGAAACTAAAAGTATTAGGGCGACTGATGAAGTGGGTAGTTGAGCTCGGAGAGAATGAAATCGACTTCCAACCTCGAAAAACTATCAAAAGCCAAGCTTTGGCAGATTTCCTGATAGAGATGGATGAATCCTCCTCGGAGGCGACATAATCTTCCATAAAGGAGATCGAGGTAGACAAGGAGCCCAAAGCACCTAGTGATACTTTCTACATGCATGTAGATGGGGCCTCCAATGAAGATAGTAGTGGGGCTGGAATCATATTCAAAAATCCATGAAGGGACCGAGATGTCGTATGCATTGCGTTTTATTTTTAGAACAACAAACAATGTGGCAGATCATGAAGCATTGATAACAGGTCTCCGCCTAGCTCAATAAATAAAGAAAAAATCGCTCTCAGTCTTCATTGATTCCCAAATAATGGTCAATTAGATAAAAGGCACTTACGAGACAAAATATGTCCAGTTGAAAAAAAATACTTGGAGGTTGCGAAGGGGTTGCTAGGAAAATTTTCCTATTTTCAGATAACCAAGGTCTCTCGAGGAGAAAACACGAGAGTGGATGCGCTCAGTAAGTTGGCATCCTCCAAAGAAGGGAAGAAAGATTAAAAGGTGCGAATTGAAGTGATTCACCTCCTAAGCATACACGAAGTCAACATCTTTGTAGTGGACGAGGTGAATGATAGCTGGATGACCCCAATAGTACGATACCTCACCTCAGGAGAAACCTCGCCTGACCCAGTTGAGGCAAGGAAACTTCAGCTCAAAGTACCCAGGTACGTGTTGGAAAACGAAATCCTTTATAAAAGATCATTTCTACAACCCCTGTTGAGGTGTGTTGGGCCCACCCAAGCCAATTATATAATACGATAAATTCATGAGAGGGTTCATGTGGTAGCCACTTAGGTTCTAGAGGATTGGCAAAAAAAAATCCTAAGGTGGGGCTATTGTTGGCTTGAAACAGGTCCGCATTGGTAAAACGATAGCGATGGAAGGTATCTGGTCGACGAGGTCAAGGTCCAAGGCGTTGACACTCCCTGCAACACTATATTTAATTTTACCCAGATACCAGTCTAGGGGGGAGGGTTGGAAGAAAATCATTTAGTTTAAAAAAGAAAATTTTATCCTTTCAATCAATATTTTTGGAAAGGGTCAGAATCCTGAAATTACGAAAAGGGGGTGGGGGTGAAAAAGTATCACCCTTTAGAAGGTCCTAAACCTTTTATTGTGAAGAAATTTCTGAACAAATCTACAAAAGGCTCTGCTGTAACTTTGGAGCATGCAAGTATAAAACTTACAATGATGCGTATGACGTTAGGCACCAATTGAACAAAGGTCAAGTTAAAAATTATTAATAGGCGAGTTAATAAAGTAAAAGGGGAAAAACGAAACCCAAACACTATGTACTCATAATACATGGAGCAATACCCCACAGGGGGCGAGCAAATCCTATCGCAGGAATGGGGTATGGTAAATTCAAAACTATGGGGAAATGGTGTCCCTAAGAAAAGGTAGCAAGAAGTCTACGGAAATACTACTTGCAACCTTTAAGACCAACAAATCATGGCCCTCAAAGGTATGAGGGGATGTGGTCAGAGATTAGAGGTCAGGGGTATCACTACCTACGCAATGAACCTCTGCCTCATACGTACTAGAAGAAGAAGAAGAAAAAAGAAAGGGCATGCTTACTGATGTAGAATAAGTAGAAATATTTGAACAAATGGATAAGGATTCTGAAAAGGATGAAAGCAAAAGGATAAATAAAGTAAGAAAGATTGCAAAGAAGAAGACTATATGAAAAGATGGCTTAGAATCTTAAGGATCAGTGAATGGGAAAAAAAGATAATTAATGAGAAGAAACATGAAACAACAGTATAGAAAATACCGTGTACTCCCTAGGTAAAAAGTACCAAAAACAACGTATCCATCAAGGGATTATGATATATGCACGTCCATCAAGGGATTATGACACGTGGAAAGCAAAAGAGGGAACAAATTGAAACGAACAGGCGGGAAACCCGGATAAGGTGAAAAAGTTCCCGCCCATACCATTTCTCAAAAAGCTACTACAAGTGACATGCCGACTTCTGCTCGTCCAGGTTTTGTAAAAACAAAAACTCCTCGCTTGAAAACAAGGGTCATATCGATCTCGAACAATATCACTTCGGTCCAGGCATCTCAGCCACAAGATGGTTGATATTCAACATACTTATGATCACAAGAATGATCTCAGAAGATCACCAGAGGCAGATCATCTACCTCAGCCAAAACACGTTGACCATATGAATCATTTCGAGAAATAACCTTAGAAAAACCCAGCTCATCCCTACTCTACGAATTTAGTCGGATGGCCTGAACGCACATCTCGACTCCCGGAGGAGGGACTAGTGTAGAATAATGGTAAAATAAATGCCATTAATGTAGATGTAGAATAATGGTAAAGTAATTAATGTAGACAGTAAAATAATTATGATTAGCGGGGCAACAACTGTTGCAGAAGTTACTCCCTAATTATAGCACCCACCAATGGGACAACGGTAACGACAAAGAGAGAGGCAATAACCACTACGGAGGTTACGCCCCATTTACAATGCCAACTAATGTGGTCGTTACAAAAAACATATATAAAAGCTAGAAAGCAGGAAGACAAAGGTATGCTCAATATACTATTCTCAAAATACAATTGATATTTTCTGCCAAAGCTTGTTACTAACTTAAGAATTGAAGAATTTTATCAAAAAAGAAAACCTTAGTCATTTTTATTTTAATAATTGTGTCAAATGAAAAGGTCGAACTGAAATTGAATGAGTTGAAATGCATTTGTATTAATAATCCAAAAATTATTAATTATTCAAAAGTTATTTAAGCTGAGATAGTATGAAATAAAACAGAATTAACGAGTAACTAATACAATCTGATCAACTCTTACTAATTACTACGTTGTTTGTTTTCTTATAAGAATTTAATTATATAGTGAAATTTTTTATGACTAGTCGAAGTGATAGATTTGTTCAGAAAATACTTGTTGAAAAATATTAAGCATTCATAAAACATAAATTTAATTATAAAATTGTTAGTGAAAACGTTTTAGGATTAAATCTTTCATATTTTCTATTAATAATTATTTGTTAAATTTGTTTTATTGCAAAACTAATTTATGGTTAGAAAAAAGTGATAATTAGAATAACTAGTGATGTTAACAAAGGTGTTTAGAAATGTATAATTTAAGGAAAGAAAGACTATTGAGAAGGAATTGGCAGAGTAAATCAAAAGCAAGAAGATAATTATTAAAGTTCTCTGTCTTTTAATCTTTACAATGTGGAATAGTTGAGTGGGAAATTCTTTAATTATAAGCAAATAGGTGTAGTTTTTTTTTCTTAAAGTTTTTCATTCATGTTGGTATTTATATTGAAATTCAATTAAATTTAAATTTATGATGAAAATTTTTAAAATTAGGGTAAAATATTCTTTAATAAAGGCGATTCTCACCCAAAAAAATTTGAACTCTAATTAACGATGAAGAAGTACTTACCACTTCACCATATTTTTTATTGATGTTTTGGAATATCTGCATAAAACGTTTTAATGTAATATTGTGGGATATTTTGGTCTATTCGATAGAGTTATCTCTTTTTTTATGTGTTTACATAAATTAAAAGAAATTCTCAATGTGTTGAGATTATTTAAAAATTTCAAATTTTCACTGATAAAATTTACTCGTAATATTGTTTTTTAGACTTAAAATTGTTACACAATTATATGACATTTAATTAAGTAAAGGTATTAATAATGGAAGGATTAGTTATGAAAGAATTTTACTTATTATTTTATATATAAAATTTATCCTTCTAATATATTTATGTTATTTTTTTAAAGAAATATTTTAAATTATATTTTTTCTTTGGGTAACTTTTAAATTTTAACTTTTTTCGTGATATGTTTAATACCATATAAAATAAAATACATTTTGCTACATTCGGTAACTTTATTTTAAGACCACAAGACATTAAGGACTTTTTTATTTATTAAATTTAGTAACAAGCTAAATCCAGACAAATAAATTGAAATGGAGAGACTCTTAATAACGTACGGTTTAGTTATTCCACCTTATATTTTGTATAAAATAGTATATAAATTATCTTAAAACTTATGTTAATTACAATAATTTTTAGATTGCAAATCAAATATGATATTAATCTTACACATAAATAATGTACCTTTTAATCAGTTATCAAACATGATATTATTTATATAAAATTTAATAACTGCAATTTTTTTTCCAAACAAGTTATTAAATAGAACATTAGTAAAAATAGAAATGCAAAACGTAAAGGAAAAAAAGGACAAAAGTGATTAATTACATTGATTTTCAAATTGCAAATCAAATAAGATATTAATCTTATATATAAATAACATGTCTCCTAATTAATTATCAAATATAATGTTATTTATACCTGCGTAACTTTTTTCAAATCAGTTATTAAATAGACACTTAGTAAAATTAGAAATAAAAAAAAGAAAAAGGACAAAAGTCATTGTAATCAAAAGTACGGTGGAGAGTGGAGATCGGAGAAGAATCTTTAGTGATCATTTGACATAATAAATAAGGAATAATTAATTCTACAATTAATTTGGGGGCGAGTCTGTTTTATATTTGATTAAAATAAAATTATGAAATAATTAGTTATCTCAAAATTATAATATTATATCTATCACATATTAAATTGAGAAATTTTAAAAATAATAAACTTTAATTCATAATTAAGGCTTTATTAGCTAATTATATTTTATAACAACATATATTTGTGTTTTACATGCATAGATAAATATTTCCTATGCCATACAATATAAATAATTTATATGTGGGTGACTAAAAATGCAGTGGTGAAGTTATATAAATTTAATTTGTATATGCACATTGAAATATAAATCTAGTAATAAATTTAGCCACAATTTTTATGTCATTCAACCACAATCTTATATGGCTAAAATATTATTATTTTATTTTTGTAAATAATGGCACAATTATTGTAAAATACAATTATTTAAAACTATAACTATAAATTCAATGATAACTGATGTTTATCGTGCCATATAATTTTTTTTATTAAAAATGAGATTAACAATTTGGAGACAATTAATACGAAATAACTTGCTTCACATCTAAACAAGCACTTAAGGATTATTTGATAGCTTGATAAAATTATGTAGGTATTAGTAACGTAGGTATTAGTTATGTGAATATTAGTTATGTCAATATTAATTGTGCATATATTAGTTATACATTTATTAGCTATGTGAATATTAGTTATGAGGCTAATATGGTCATTTCAATTCTTTATTCTTATTTCGTCTATTACTCTGTATAAAATAATAGATTAATTTTTTCACAACTTATATATATATTAGTAACATGAATTTTTTATCTACCTACCAAACACCTTATTAATTTTATATGTGAATAATTTATTTTCTATCCACATATCAAATATTGTATTAATTTTATACACGATTAACTGATTTTTTATTCAATTATCAAATATTATAAGTTATACATAATGTAATAATATGAATAAGTTATTTCTTATACCAAACGACCCCTTAAGACTCATTTAGCAGGAATAAGGAAAAACTAATCTCATTATTAATTTTATGATGATCTTAAACCATATTTAACTGGGATAAAATGTTAAAAGTCATTCATTCGAGATTAGGAAAGAGCATGTGACTAGACTGCATACAAAAAATTATTGTGGTTGGACCGTTCACCGAGTCTCATATATAGAGGTAGTTTAGTGCACCAAACTATCCTTTTTTAACTCATTAGAGATTAATTATTTTTGAAATTCTAGTGTTATTTTTATTTCATCCTTTTTATTGTAAAAAATAAAATACTTAATTTCAAAATAACTAATTTTTAAATATTAAATTAAAAATTACTTGTTTTTAACTAAACCAAACGAGCCCTCACAGTCTACTTTTACAATTCCCCAACAACTATCTGACCCATTATTCTTCACTTCCCTGACGACACACATAACCCCCCTCCCCCTGGCTCCTCCTCCTCGGGCGTCCGATCAATCTCCGCCGGAAAATTCCCCATGTCAGATCAATCTCCAGATCTCACTAATTAAACTAATAGATCATCACACAATTAATTGATTAATCAAAATTAAGATGATTAATTAAACTTCTTACTAGCTGAAGAGGAAGAAGAGAATGAGTGTGAGCAATGCGTCAGTTCATCCAGTTGATGCGGCGCCGTTACAAACGGAAGCAGCGAATATGCCGAGAGTAAGAATGAAAGATGTTCAAGGAATGCCTGGAACAATTGGTGGATTCTTCTTACGTTTTGCTCAGTTTGTATTTGCTGTTGTTTCGCTTTGTGTTATGGCTACGACTGGTGATTTCCCTTCCGTCACTGCTTTCTGGTAATTTGAGTTTCATACCTGAACTATTATTTGTGGGAGTTTACTATTTGAATTTATCAGCAAATGTTTAGTGAAACACATCTCAACTATTTAGTTGTTTAGTTGATCTCTTTTCCTGCCTCAATGATTTAGTAGTAAAAAACATACCTGGAGTATCTCGGTGTTTTTGAGTTTCATTATTCGAGTTTCCTAACTGAATTGTGACCAAATGTTTATCGGATTACATCTCAATTATTAGTTGTTTAGTTGATCTCTTTTCCTCACTAAATGATTTAATACTCAAAAACACTCATGAAGTATCTCGGTTTTTGAGTTTCATACCTGAACTATCAATTGTGCGAGTTTCCTAAGTGAATTGTGACCAAATGTTCATCGTAGCACATTTCAACTATTAGTTGTTTAGTTGATCTCTTTTCCTACCTCAATGATCTCATGGTCAAAAACATAGTTGAAGTATCCTCAAATTTTGAGTTTCATCCTCAGTTGTGCGAGTTTACTAACTGAATTATTAGTTTACCCCTTTTCCTTCTTGAATGATTTAATGGTTAAAAACATACCCGTAGTATTCATTTTTTTGAGTTTCATACATAAATTATCATATGGGCGAGTTTGCTACCAAATGTTTATTGGAATACATCTCAATTATTGGTTGTTTAGTTGATTCCGTTTGCTGCCTGGATGATTTAATGGTTAAAAACATACCTGCGGTATCTTAGGAAGCAATATGGACTGTATACATTCTACCCTCCTCAAACCTCACGGTGCATGGGAATATACTGGGTATGTCATTGTTGTATATGTCAATTATGATGGGTATGAGTTTGCTAACTAACATATGATCAAATGTCTATGGAAACACAACTCAACTATTAGTTGTTTAGTTGATCCCTTTTCCTACTTGAAGGATGGTGATGTTTCAAGTAGGAAAAAGGAATCATTAATAGTTAAGGTGTTTTTCAATAAGCATTTACTTCACGTAGTAAACTCACACCTGATAGTGGCTAGTTTTTTCATTTTTGAGTTTCATATCTGAAGTATCAGCTGTTTCTGGTTGAACTACGATCAAATGTTTATTGTGACCCCCCTCAAATATCACTTGTTTAGTTGATTCCTTTCCCTACCTGAACGATGGTGATGTTTCAGGTAGGAAAAGGTAACAAGTGATAGTTGAGGTGTGTTCAATAAGTATTTTGTCATAGTTACGCTAGGAAGCTTGTCCATCTGATGGTTAAGGGATGTAGCATGAAAAAATGGGATACTTCATTTATAAATGCACTTTAATTGAAACTACAAAATTTTAGTTCTGATCATGTTTAGGTAATCATATATAAGCTAGATGCTTAATTTAAAGAGTAATTGCAAATGGTAGCAGCATTATTTGACTTTATACTAGAAAATGTGTTTAGTTAATGAGGTCTCTTTGCAATATTTCTATGTTAACAGTTGTTCAGTTTGTACTGAGATTTTTCATCTGAGCTTTGGAGTTGATTACTTAGATGGTTACTCGAGTAATAGTTATTATCTCAGAAAGCTAATTTCTTCATTGAAGAAAATTGGAATCAAGAAGAAAGATGACATTTTGTGATAATAACTATTAATTGAGCGACCATATGATGAAGAAAATTGGAATCAAGAAGAAAGATGACATTTTGTGATAATAACTATTAATTGAGCGACCATATGAGAAATCAACCCAATAAATTAAGAATGTACTGATTTTTAGATGATCATAGTATATCACTTCGCTGTGTATTATGTAGAACAATTGTGCCTGGAAGCTTGATTTTTACTTTTTATAATGAAAGGTCACTCAGGTCATGTTCTATAAACCATTAGATTAGCTGTTTCAATTTTATTAGATGTGAAATGATATTTTCCTCTTCCTAGTGGATCCTTCCTTGATAATTTATTTCTAACTGGGTATTCAATCCTCCTTAACTTTGATAGGAAGATGGTTTATTCAATAATTTGTGCATAAGGGTAAGGAATGCAGGATGAACTAATGTGGGTGTAAGCCTCACTGCATGAAAATACTCAGTGCTGACCACATTGAGAGACACGGGGCATTTTATTCCTTCAAGTCCCACAACTCTAAATTTGTATATTCCTTTGGCCGTTTGACTCATTTCCATTGAAAGAGGGGAAAATAACTTATTCGGAATCTAACTAAGCCCTATTACTATGACTTGAATAAGACGAAGGCAATAGGTGTTACCAAAATAGGTACTTCCCAACCAACTGCTCAAACTCCAAATGGGAATGAGCTTCTCCAACCAGGAAGAATGAAAATTGATTTTATATTGAAGCCTTTTTTGTTGGAAGGCTGTGGGATTTCACTAGGTATGATGTTGTTGTAAGGCTAGGTACGCCTTGCACGTCTCGGAAAAATCATGCTTTGTATTCAACACTTTCCATTATATTTTATAGGTAACGTTGGAAAACATGGTCCTTTAGTAACATTGATAAAATAAAAGGATTATATGTTACTCACACTCTTCAAAAAACTCGACGGGTGCGTTTCGGATTCACCAAATTTAGTGTATTTTTTGAGAAACCGAGACAGTTGCGGCACCAAAAGTGAAGAGTCCGTACAAACTTAGAAGGATCCAGTTAAAAGAAAGCGAATCTCTCTATTTTTCTTATAGAAAAAACATTTGCTGGGAGATGGGGTTGTGCCTTCTGATGGAGGATGTATTATTGTCCATTGGACATGCTAAAAGTTTCAGCCTATACATCCAATAACTTGTTCAGGAAGAGTATGAATCTAGTGGGTAGCAAGTTAAGGTGGAATTGCAAAGAAGCCTCAGGTTCAAATCTCGTTGTAGTACGGTGACAACCATCTTATGTATTGGTATATCCTCACTAGTGTGTGTCAGAGGAGGTTAATTTGTACTAGTTGGTGGTGTATAAATATGATATTTATTATCCTCCTAAAAGGGTAAGGTAATTTGCAGGCAAAATGCGTTAATGGTTGAGTACCCAAGAATGTCTTCTAATGGTCAATAAAGTGGGTTGGGTACATGAGATCTCAGGTTCAAAACCAACAAAGACCAAAAAAAAAAAAACACTAGGTGATTCTTCTCATCTGTCCTAACCTTGGTGGACAGAGTTCTTTGGTATCTGTTGTTGGTGGGAAGTGAAAAATATTCCGTAGAATTAGTCGAGGTGCGCAAAAGCAGTCCCGTACACCATGGTTGTCAAAAGAAAAAAAGAAAAAGAAGAAAAAGAAAAGAAAGTGTGTTAATGGTTGTCAAACATTTTGAAGATCATATTAAGATTTTGAATATGGTAGGGGGTGAGGGGAGGGACATTTTCGTTTCTTAAATTTCTTTTTCTGTCACATTATGTCACTCCTCTGAGTTAGAGAGGTAAGATTTGTGTATACTCTACCCTCCTTAGACCCTACTTCGTGGGATTGTAATGGGTATGTTGTCTCATTGATGATTCTTCGGACCAGACTTTGTTCAGTTCTGTTGTTAATCATTGGTACTTCCATTGACTTGAAGCCAATACTTCATCATATCTTGTTAAAAGTTTGAATGTCTTATAAAAACATGAGTGAAGGAAATCTAAGAACTCTTTTCTTTTGGGTGGTATCTCATATTTGGCTTATATTTTCCCAAGTGCTATA
>JBDJHY010000008.1:7914504-7925804 GCA_039654485.1 Withania somnifera | reverse complement strand
AGAAAATTGAAACTCAAATTCGGTTTACTTTTTTAAAGAAATTCACGCTAATATATATCCATACTATATATATATATATATATATATGAAAATAAAATCCATGAAAGCAACAGGCCATCTAGCACAAGGAATCTGTAAAGTAGTGATGCATTTCCCTAGGGGTTGTCATTTTCACCAACACGATAAGGTTATGGACCATTTTGTTTTAATGTATGAGTCATATAAAGATTATCATATAAAATAATACTAGGAATATATCGTGTTATAACTATTTAATCTTTTTCTTCTAAATAATATGAATGCGGATATAACAGATAAGGTGAGAGTAGTTTTAATAGTAGACAGGATAAAATAAAATAAAAATAAGATAGTTTAAATATCTATGTAAAAAGGAGGAGTGTTGGTGATAAGGAGTGTAAGAGGTTGATAAGGATAGATCTAAAAGTAAAGGTTGATTGAAGAAGATTTGAGGAAAGGTAATTAGACAGAACATGAAATATTGATTTTTATAAACTCGTTAATATCAGAGCATGAAAGTTAATTAAGATAGGAGATTAGTAGATAATTGATTTTTCTCTTTTGTTGATTTTGATATCAACAAATTTCTTTTCTGCGATATTTTCATCCTATTTTTTTTTTTTTTTGCTTTCTCAAACCTTTTCCGACTAACATCTTTATGAGCCAAAAATCTACTAAAAATATTTATTTTATTTTATAAAAATAATAAAATTTACTTATATTTTACTTATTAATTACACTGCATTATTATTGTTGTTAAATTATTGGAGTGTTCGTTTACCTAAATATATTTGTTGGGTTCCTAAACTTACGGCTTGTTTCAAGCATTCTTATATAATATAATATAATATTCATAAAGCTCTATATCTTGTGACTATATATTATATATATAAAAAATAATTTTAGGGTTGACGCTTCTCGAAAGTGCTTATTTATCTACCATTCCTTTATTTAATGACATGGAACGTTTAGGTTAGGTATATATACTTTTTATCCGGTATTTTAGTTGCTAACAATAATAATAGCATATCGAAGTGTAATCTGCATGCTTTTGAAACTTTTAGATCTTAACAATAATAATAACATATTGAGGTGAAGTTTATATATCTTTGAACATTTTAAATTTTATTTTTTTATTTTTAAATAAATGCATATTATTTAAGTGCATATTAAAATATGCATTTATTTAAGAACGGATAGAAATAGTTATTAACAACAACCATAATAACATATCCGAGTAAGGTCTACATACCTTTGAATATCTTGTCTTTTAGTTGTTAACAACAATAATAACATACCAAATAAGGTCTGCGCATATTTTTAAATATCCTGACTTTTAGTTGTTTCAGATAATAATAATATATCAAGGTGAGATCTATATATCTTTGAATATTTTGACTTTTAATTGTTAACAACAGTAATAATAACATATTCGAGATGAGGTCTATATACCTTTAAATTGACAACAACGATAATAACATATCTAGATAAGGAGAGGTCTACATATCTTCAAATACCCTTCCTTGTAGTTGTTAATGACAATAATACATACCGATCTAGGTGAGGTCTACGTACATACCTTTGAATACCCTTGCCTTTTAGTTGTTAACAACAATAATAACATAGCGAAGTTTACATACATGTGAATATCATGCCTTTTAATTGTTAAAAACAATAATAACATAGCAAAGTTTACATACCTGTGAATACCATGCCTTTTGTTAACAACAACAATAACATGTCAAGCATGAAAGAGAGTACCGCGCAATTGATAAATAAAGTTATTATTTTGTAATAAAAAGTTATAAATATAACTATAAAAATAATCTTTAATAACAATATAGAATAAAATTGCGTTCTCCTTCTAACTCTATCTATCCATTAATTTTTTTTCTTTCGAATGTAATTAAGTGTGTGTTTAGCTGTTTAGTTAAGAGTGTGAAGGGAGCCTATAGTATTTTAATTATGTGGGAATCTAACACCTTCATCCATTATACAGATACCATTTTTTACTTATATACCATTTAACGACATTATATATATATATATATATATATATGACATTCATGACGAAAGATAGTCAGGTAACATAACAGTCTTCTCTATTGGCAAGCTACTAAAGAAGGGTTCACATATATGATATCATGCGCTAATTGTACAATAAAATACTTAAAAAAAAAGTAAAGTACTTTATCAGATATTACACAAGTTCATATGATATGTTTATTTTCAAGCTCGATAACAGCATAATCGAAAAGGCAAATTCGTGAAATCTGTTAAGCTAAAGCAATTACATATCATGAGGCTTGGATGTTGACCAATATGATAAATGATTAACAAAAAGTCTTTGAAATGTCCAATGAAAGAAAAAAAATTTAATTAATAAAAGAGAACTTGTTAAGTCCAAAGTTTTAAGATATTGGTCTAATATAGCAGAGCAACTTACACAAAAAGTTATAAGTTAGGTAAAATTATCATTTGCAGCAATTGATTTTAAAATTATTGTTTGTATGTAGCTAATTGTATTCAATATATTCACACGATTAAATAGTATTTGTGTCAACTATTATCAAGTGTATTTGTATCGGTAAATATAAAATATAAGAAGTTTGATACTTGATTTTATTATATATGAAAAATAAGATAAATACTACGAATAAACTATATATAATTTAAAACCGTATAATAGAAATTTTTAAAAAAATACAATTATATAAGAATTAAATATGGTTGATACAAATACGGTGAATACACGGGAGAGATTGGGAGAATTGGGGAGAGTGTTAAGAGAGGAAGTGATGTTTAGTAAAGTTAGGCTATGATTTGTAATTAATTAAAACTTAGGCTAAATAGATTAATAATATGCATATATTTGCTAAGTCACGTGGTTTTCCCCATATATAACTCTTGGATTGATATTGATAGAATATGGGCCAGACCAACTTGTCCTAGTCCAGTCCAATATGACCCGTTTAGAAAAATGGCCCGACTCAGTGCCATACATGATACAACCAAACAACTTCCCAATGTATAAATAGCACCTCCTAGCCACTTTTCAATCTCTTTCTTTTTTTTAAAAAAAAAAATAATTAAATATTGTTATTATGGAGTTTTAAATTATATTGGTGAGATTTTGTGGCAACGCCCTGAAATTTCACTTCTAGATCAGTAAATTCTAAAAACCAAATACTCGTGTTGAAGAGAGATCATGGAACTGTTACGAGTCATCATCTAAAGAGTTAAAAAGTGAATTGGTAATTCTCAAGCGCTGATGAAATCAAAACTTTTACTATATTATTCTTTAAAATGAATATTTGTATTAATATAATGAATATGTAAAATAAATAGAGGGAGTAGTAATAGCTTATAGGTGAATGATATAGGAAGTGCCTCTTTTTTTTTTTTCATGGACCATTTCTTGTGACACTGAAAACTAGAAGCTCGTAATTTCAATAACTATTTGCAAGGAGAGAGGGGTGCATAAGTGAAACTTGTGAAATAATGAATGTTCATTTACCAAACACAATGTATGGTGAAATGGTTCCAGTTTTCTCCATTCGTTGCTATCAGATGTCTTGGATTCAAATGAAAGAAATTATGTTGACAGCGTTGTTCTCAGATATGAGCACTGCATGTAAAAAGCCCAAATTTGTTTCAGTCTTAATATGAATATCGTATATCAAGAGAGGGAAAAACGTATACCCTTTCTTTTTGGTTTTTTATTTGGTATTCAGTACCCACGTTGAAAGTCGACTATTTCGAATTCATGTCGGGTGGTCCAATTCGAGGAAAGTGCTCCCACTCAAGCATTTTTTTATATTCAAGGCTCGAACCCTAAACCTTTAATTAAAAGCGAAGAATAGTTGATATTTACACACACCACGCATGCAGTATCTTTAGCCCTACAAAAAGGGGCCACCTCTATATTTTTTGACCTAGGTATGTATGTTGTTGATAAATGAATTAGAAAAAGTGGGCAGAAAACTGAAAGAATATGAGCAAAATTCTTTGCAGACAGCATAGTGAAAGGCATGATTGTAATAATACCTATTTTATATTTATTAGGGGTGTGTATGTATGTAGGGCCAAAGGCAGAATTATACACAAACAGTAAAATGTCATTGATTAGGGGCGCAACTAGAAGGTTAAGTAGGAATGCGATCGAACTCAAATTATTTTAATCTAAATTTTAATTCTATTACTATAGGATTCATAATATGATTTTTTAGCGAAGGAAATTCAATTAATAATTAAGTGGTTGATGTAGCTTCGGGAGGAGGAGAGCTCGGTAAAAGATTTATCCGCACTTAATATCTATATCAAATCAATGAATACAAGACGTATTTTTCATACATACATTTATCACTAGAACCTTTAACCATATCAACATTATATATGACCATAGTGTCTGGATTAGTTTTCGCGCACCTCGACTAAATCCTCAGATAGCTGTCACCTCCCACCAGCAACAGGTAGGTTAAAATAGATGGAAAGAATCACCTAGTGATTTCGCCTCCACTAGAGATATGAACCAGAGACCTCAGACCTTGATCGCGGTTCTTTAACCAACTTCATTGACCATTAGGACACACAGATGAGTACAATTTGATGTAAATATCCAATAAGAATAACAATTTACTAGTAGAGGGAGGGGGCAAGAATGGATTGATTTCTACTTTAGCATGCCCATTCTTGCCACCTTTGCAATAAATTAAAGTTGTACACATGAGTGTGAAAAAAAATACTAGCTATTTTTCATCATTACTATCATCAAGTGTTAATATTAAGTTCTTAATGGCCTTTGCTGATCCATTAAGCTAAGCAAACCTCTAATTAACTTAGCTTTAAATTTCATTCATGCAAAGAAAATTGAGACCACTAACATCATGAAATTAAGTCTCTTATGTCATTAAAGACATTGAATCTACTCAATTTAAAAAAAGTATTAGTATATTATTGTAGTATCATAAAACCTTAAAATCATTGTCCATAATAATTCATTATTTATTCATACATTGCTAATCAAATTAATCTAAATGTCAATCAATAACCTAATTAATTACTTATGAGCTTCTTCATCATACCAGCACACTGGACGGGCATGCTTCGAGTTCCCGGAGCACAATTGAATGTAGATATCATAAACATGAGGTGCAGGATACCAAATCGAAAAACCCGGGCAACCATTCTCCTATGTGTCAATCGCTAGCGCATCCAAGGTCTGAGCTCAGATAATTCTTTTTTTTTCTTCATTTTTTTTCTCGTTGGAAGTATATAGATAGACATATACCTGAATTTAAGATTTAAAATTTATGAGTTATAAATACGAACTCTTCTAAGCTACTGAATTTAAGTTTTACAGTAGTAATTTCTTTTTTTTACAAGTACAAAGTTAATTTGTAGCCAATGGTGTCGCCTGACGATCAATAAATAAAGGGGTTAAAGAAAAGGTCTAGGATCTCAAGTTTAAACCCTAGCAGAGACGAAAAAAGTGATTCTTTTCATTTGTTCTAGGACAGAGTTACTTGGTACCTATTACTGGTTGGAGGTGGTAGATATCCCGTGAATTTAATCGAGGAACACGAAAACTAGCCCGGACACTACAATCACCACAAAAAAATAATTTTCAAATACATGTAATAGAATATGCATATAATAAGCTATAACAGGGAGATCCTAATGTAACATAATCAAGTATACAACTCCATCTGGACAGATCAAGAACCAATCATAATGAAGGGATTACTATACTAATTACACTTATCAAACAATATAACAAGAATAACCTAATCATTCCATAAAAATAAAAAAACTAGCAATCAGAGAAAAATCAGGTTAAATAGCTCGTAACTAACAATCTTGTTAAATAACCCATCATTGAATAGGATTAGCAACAGATTTTTGTTTCTTGGCGGTAAAAGTTATCTGTCACTTTTGTCTTCTTTTTTTCAGAGTGAATTATCTAAGTCTTTTCATAGCTTTTCGTCTCCCTGATAGAACTTCTCTACCTCACAGACTGCATACGCTCTATCCTTCCCAGACCCCACTTTGTGTGAATATGTTGGTTATATTATTTTTGGTAGTGCATTATCAAGTGCAATGGAATACCAAGAAAGAACACACTTTTCTGGAGAATTCATTACTAAAAGTTTAGTGTAACCAATTGCTTAAGCAAAAAGTCTACTTTTTTGGAGGGGTGCCTTTGTGTACTTATTATCTACCTTTCTCTACATGAACTAACATGCATAACATTCATTTATTAGCTACTAAAAATTCCCATGGGAGTGAGTAATGACAACTACTTTAATGGAGTTATAACCATTGATAGTATTTCTATCATTTGGTTCCCTCTTTTCCAAAATACATTCAATTCTAAGCAACCTCCACTTCACCACATTTTGCTTATAAAATCCCATTCTAAGTGCAAACATTCCCTCATTCAAACCAAAATTCTTAGTTTAGTACTTCACCTTAACGACAGAAAATAGGATTAATCATATACTGAGAGGCCTTATAAAACCCCAGTCTAAGTACAAACAGTCCCTCATTCAAACCAAAATTCTCAGTTCATTTCTCCACCTTAATGACAGAAAAGAGAATAAATCATATTTCATTTGTGTCCGACATTGCTCCATTACCTTATAGAATCCCATTCCAAGTGGAAACATTCCTTCATTCAAACTGAAATTCTTTTTTCAGTTCTCTACCTTAAACGACAAAAAACAAAACAAGCTACATCAAATTTTGTTCAGTCGGACACTGCTCTTATTACCTTATCGCTATCATTTCAAACAATTTTAACATTACCAATGGCTTCTTGTCTATTCTTTGTTGTTGTGTTTTGCCTACCCTTTATTGTTAAAGCTCAAGAAAGGTCTCCTCATGGCCTTGCTTACGAAAGCCCTGTTGCAATTTCACCAGAAGCATACTCATTTTTTCACCCTGAGACTCAAAAACAGAACACTACTACTAGTGAAAGTTTATGTGATGGTAACAACAATACATCAGGAACATTAGGTTGCTCAAGATTTCCTACAGCATCAAGTGTGCAGTCCAATTTGGCACATGAGAGCTTATCTCCGCCCGACAAGGAAAGCGATAGGCGAATGGGAGCTGGTGGGCTGGTTGGGATCCTTCTCGGGTTCGTGTTTGCTATTGTATTAGCATGTGGTGTTTACTATGTGGCAATTACGCGAAAACACGACGACAGCAAAGGTGCTCCTGTCCAACTCAATGTCTGACTCTCCAAAAATGTTGCATGTGTATCAGATCCTCCAAAAAAGTACTACTTATTATAATTCAACACGCACCTATCAACGTAGTTCGAGAGTCCTAAGCAACATAGATCACAACAGGCTTTTACTCTTATCCATCCCCTGATGCTTTCATCTCATTTTTACTTGTTCTTTTTTGGTTTATTACCTTTCCTATAGTTATGTGAATTGGGTATGTGAGATGTAACTATTGTTTGTATCAGTAGTCAGTGATATAATAGTAATATTATTTAGTCATTACTGTCATCCCAACAAGCCATGCTAATTATCATACGCAGACCACATAATATAGACTATTATCATAACAAATGCAAAACGAAAAGATGAGGCTTACTGGTACTCTCTAGGAACTTCCTATATTAAGTGTATAGGCCACATTCATGGTTGTATATCTCATACACTTCGCCCTTTTTTCCCTTTTGTACTAGCAGCGAGTAAAGAACAATGTCACAAAGTTTTGAATAAATCAGTACCGAGTTGTAAAAGCGTAAAAGATATACACACTACCTTTGGCCGATCTTTGAATAGTATGCTAAACGAAGATGACGCTGTACAATTGGCCGAACGTAGTAGTATATATCACATACAGCTTTGGTCTTACATTTTCCTCCAATCTTTTGAACTGAAAAAAAATGAGCTTCAAGTAGCAATACTATAGCTAGATGTCAGAATGAGGATGACAAACAACAAATGCTTTCTACATATTGTATATCCTTTGCATGAACCTTATGAGTGATCTTGAAGCTATTATTATAAGGAGTGATAACTTGTTTCTTATACTTGATCCAACAAGGGTAAGCAACTGATAGAGATTGGTCTTCAATTCCGGTTCAACCAATATCACAGTACAAAATTATTTTATCAATGTACATTTTCCGCCAAGTGACCATTTGATTAGTACATTCCAAAGAATAGAGGTCAAGTTAAAAGCAGGGATAAAGCAGTGGGTTATGGAGCACTTAACTGTTTACAACAAAAACAAGAAATCCGACAAGTGATCCACACGCAGAATCTGGAGAGAAACATCAATAACCATCAACAATAAGATAATACAGTATCTGTGATAACTGAAACTTCTAAAATTGAGAATACACT
This sequence comes from Withania somnifera, assembly GCA_039654485.1. Taxonomy (NCBI): domain Eukaryota; kingdom Viridiplantae; phylum Streptophyta; class Magnoliopsida; order Solanales; family Solanaceae; genus Withania; species Withania somnifera. Next base: position 7,917,417 of record JBDJHY010000008.1, on the reverse strand, counting down.
GGCATCTGTGCTCGTAAGAATCTTACACGACAAAAGAGATGAATTCTAGATCGGCTGTAAAATCACATAACACTTTTTACCATCCGCGTGATCCAAGGGACTTGATGACAGGCCCTAACGCCTGATCCACAGCTTTGTTCCATAGGTGTGCAAACTCTATGCCAGGATCTGTTTTTGGAATGTACACTGTTGTCTGAAATTTTTCCAAATGGATTCATATAATTCGGTCAGAAAAGACAGCACGTTGAATTGATTTGATTTTGTCAAAAACAGATATTTCTTGCTTTGAAACTTTAAATGTATTGTCCATAGACCGATCACAAATCCACAATTGAGATCATGATAAATCAGTGGACTTATATAGCAATAAGTTCTAACCGAAACATACTTATCAAGTAGGGGAACAATATATCTTGTCCATCATCAGCTTCACAACTAATACACAGCACTGTGAAAGTAGAGGAAACAGCAAGTTCACTGAAAAATATTACTAAGAATAACTGTTGCAATGAAAGTCAATATACCGTGAAAACTTACAGTTACAGATTTGAATGAGATAAGAATAAATGAATAACAAAACCGTAGCTTTCAGATTTTAATTTTATTTTGGCTAGTTGGAGACATTTGTTGAAGCCATTATGTCGGTCAGTTCTATCATGGAGAGAAAGTACCAATGCACATCAAGACAGAAGCAAGGGGCAACTGTCTTTGACAAATTGGTTGAACTATGCAGAACTCACAGCAACAATTGGTTAAATAAGCATAAACTGTTGCACAGAATTTAACTTAAAAATTGCTTCATGACTTCACTTAGAAGATTGATCAATACCACTTTTACGGCGCTTCACAAAAACCACCCCATGCAATTTTCAGAATGTACTCCACTAGCAACTTTATAATTATCCAGATATAAATACTGGTCATAAAGCAAAACAACTCCCTTTTCTTGATTCCAGGACACAATTACACATCATTCCAGAAGATTGATTAATACCACTTTTACGGCGCTTCACGAAAACCACCCCATGCAATTTTCAGAATGTACTCCACTAACAACTTTATAATTATCCAGATATAAATACTGGTCATAAAGCAAAACAACTTCCTTTTCTTGATTCCAGGACACAACTACACATCATTCCACGAGATTTTTGCACATATCTGCAGTAAATTATACTTTCCTTAGCCCCAACTAGAATCAATGAGTGGTTGTACTCATGGCTCATCACTTTGTCTTGTTAAAAAAGCCCCACGATTTTAATCCAACTAACAAAAGCTTATCAATAACGGCAGAAGGTTACAGTAACACGTAAAAACAACCAACTTTTTGTAGATTTTCTACTTTTTGGTATACTTCTCGTATACATGCCCTGTTTTTGTGCCGGAAATTTTTTAATAATATTATTAAAACACACAAAAACAACCATCTTCATAATCATTATTCTCCTTCACAAAAAGGAACGAAAACCATTGGTGAAAGCTTCTAGTATACTCAAAGGAAATCATCGCTGAATATCATTAAGATTATAAAATGTTAAAGCCAGAAACATTCACTAGCAGTAGCAGATAAGTGAGGTTGTTCCAGTAGTCTAGTGGAAGAGTACTCCACCTACCCTTTTAGTAACAAAATAAACCATCAGTAGGACCAAACTAGAGAGCTAGTAGCATAAACAAAGATAGATTTGTGAATGAGAAATACGAGTTTCCATACCAGGTGGTTGTAGTCACCAGGGGAGTAAAGTAAGAAATGGCCAGGAAAGAGTCACTATTGACTCCTAACCAAGGGAATAAAGAAAGTTGGATGTACCATATAAATGAAAATGTTTATTAGCAAAAAATTGGAGGTTCACCTTGGAAAACTAAGGCAAAGTTCCTTCATGTTACATTTAACTTTAACGAGAGCTGACTGAGTATTCTGAGCCACCGGAGTTCAAATTCTTGCTGCATTTTCAATTTCACTAAAACACACGCCTACACAGTATACTGAAGTCAAAGCCACATGCTGTTATGCTTCAACAATAATTGGTCACTGCTTTGGATCTTAACTTTGAGATGTTGGATTAATATCGGTGTTGTTGTATATTGATGTCGAAAATAGTTATTTTTATTGCAAAGTATCTTTTTACAATGCTAATTTGTATATGTCTGATATATTTTAATTTTCAGTATTATGTGCTTCACTTCTCGCCTTTTGCTTCAAATCCCGTGGACTTGCTGCTACCTCTTTTTTTGCTTTTAAGAACCCCTAGTGGGACGTCTGATTTATTGGTTTGGATCCCTTAAAGGGGGAGATAGAGCTTAAGTATGGTTTTTCATGCACGGGCCATATAATGGTGGTTTGAGCTTAAAAAGCATCTATTTATATTGCAACCAAATTGTATTACATATAGATTAATGAATTTCATCAGATGATAAATCTAAGATGAAGGAGTTACCACATCGAGTCAGCTGTCAAGTTTTAATGGCTAACCTATGTGCATATTGTATTTTGAATATCATACTGCATGTTTATCTACGAACCAAAAAATGCTTGCAAAAACACACTCTGTAAGCTGAGGACTAGATACAAATTTCAACTTCTTAGAGAAAAATGGCATCAAACGAAATAGCAGCTCCTAAAGTTTCTCACCATTTTCTAAACCTATATAAAGGATATGCACTTATCAGTTTTTTTAATAACACGCTTATTGCTGCTATGGAAACATATACAATTTGATCCTCATATACAAATGTGTTGAATAGCCTATTATGTTGTATAGAGTGGAGTCTTGACCAGTTCAAAATTGTCAAGTTCAGAACTCTCATGTTCAGCAGATCAGACTTGCAGCAATGAGGACAGTGAGGTGGATATGCGAGCCTACTTTTTTTTTTTTTTTTTTTTTTTGATAATTCGGTGTCCGGCTTTCGACCCCC
>JBDJHY010000008.1:7841582-7854746 GCA_039654485.1 Withania somnifera | reverse complement strand
CTTCATGAGTAGTGTTTGTTAACTCACTTTCGATCTAAAATTTCTTATTTATCTCAGATCGATTTGCTAGTCATTTGTGCAGATTACAAGCATATTAGGTAAGTCTTTTGGTTTGTTATCTATGCAAATCCAAGGCACTTCTTGACATAAATTTAATGCATTTTAAGCTCTGTTCTGACACTGGTATGTTTTGATCGCTAACGAAATTTGGTAACAGGTTTCTCTATGTTTCTCAAGGAAGGGATCCAACCAAATGGCAGAATCATTTTCTTTCTGTGTCTCGTAGTCTGTATGTGAACACCGTTATTGTTAGTTTAAAACCAACATAGTGTAGCTTCACCAAAATCATCTGTCATTTTGTTTAGAAGTTGACGATCTTCATAATGTCTCGCCGCTGCTTTCGGGTAGAGGTGGGCTCTTGGTTAAAGCGGTTCGAGCTGCCAAAATTTGTTCCTGAGAGTAGAGGAGCTTACTGCTGTCCAGATCATTGAAGGTATCTACTATTTTTTGTACTTCTCTTCATTGAGACAATTGAATTTTTTTAATGCACTGAAGAGAACTTTCACAAATTCCTTCCTATCTTTAGAAGGTTCACAATTTTCTTGAGCTTCCTTGGAAGCCAAAGGACTGCATTGATGTTTGTTCCTACCCTTGCTATCAATGTCTTCAAAGTAGAACGAGCAATTTCTGCAGTCTCCAATTGCCAACCACGATTTGAATCCAATTGCACTGGGGTTGTACCTTTGATCGGTCCTCCTATGAATTGCTCTTCATAGTTCTTGAGAAAGCAAGATCCCTTTGTGCTATCAGAACCTCCATAGTTAGTGGTTCTCCAAAAAATTCAAATCCTTCACATTTAGACTCCTTTCCAACCATTTCAGAAGCAATTACAATCATAGCGATCTTTAATTGACAAGTAGAACTTTCATCCATTCTGGAAGGACCTGTTCCTTTGATGTAGCAAACAACAGCTTCAAGTGATCTTCAGCATCCTCTTCATTATGGTTTGATGGACTCAGGACCGCACTTAATGGTTTCCAGCACCATTTGTTGTTCAGAAAATTCAATATCGTCACATGAAGGCTATGAAATAACAGCAGATGTGCTTTGGTTACAATTGCACATAGATGTGTTCTCTCGTTCCTTTTCCTCATTTGATGTTGCTCTGAATGAAAGCACCTCAGTTGTTGAATGAGACATTATAAGAGAACCCTTGCGTCAAACTTTTTGGCATAGTTCGCTGAAGCTTTCTCCTCCTCACCACTGTTTCCCCTTCAACCATGAACCCAGTCTCTGCTTTGCTCTTCAAAACCCGACTCAAGGTTCTCTTCCATTTTATCATCTGGTTCTCTGACAGTCACCAGGAACGTCATTAGAAAACTACACCAAAGTCTTCTTCATCGTCAGTTGCAGTTGCACCTTGCTCTTATTTGTCAGAAGTTATGTCACCTGGAGCTGTATCATCAACCCAAACAGAACCAGGACATATGGACGTGTGCTGTGGCATCATAATCAGTCTGTAAGAATTTCTTAACTACGCTCTACTTAAGTCAATAGCTGGAGTTGGATGGATTACCGGATGGGGGGCACTCACTATGGAGTTGGTCTTAGATGAAGAAGCATTTGCATCCACAAATGGTCCTTAATTAATTTGTCAGCCAGGATGCTCGAGTCAACAGCTGCATCATCCTTGGTTCAAGCAAGAACTACTTTGACACCATCAGGGACAGCTTCAAGCTCATACAGACCTGATTTTGAGAAGCTCATTGTACCTTTTGACCCTGAGGTATTACAATCCTTACTGACTATTTCCACGTCTACAGGAACGGGAATTTCCAGTTCCGCATTTGATCTCTTTTGTCAATCCTGCTGCTTATTTCCTGCAGTACTTGTCTTTTCAACAATTGCTGCGTCCACAGTTGACTTAGAACTGCTAGTGGACTGTTTGGAGAATCTAAATCTTGCAGGGAGAACTTGTTATTGGTTGAATTTTCTTCTGGAATAGCTGTTCAATTTCTCCTTGTCAGCTTCTTTTCATCTGAAACAACAACGAGAGTGTACCTAGGAGCATGGCTTCCAGAGCATTTCCTCTATTCTTTAGCACTGAAAATTTCTTCTTGTTCTGATCTGGTCAACATCTCGTTGTCTCCATAGGCTTCGAAATTGTTTACTACCAGTAGAGATGTCATGCCTTAACCTCCTATTTCTCCTAGTTGGTTCTTCCACTGTCTTATCAAAGTGAAGGAAATGGAATCAAAGGCCAATCTTTTCAGCTAAGGAATTTAATAAAGATTATTTGGGTGTCTAAGCAAAATCAAGCTCTAAAGTTTCTCCCTTATAATGTCTGAATTTAGAATAACATTGAATCTAAGGCAAAAATATCAACAATGCACTTTAAAGTACTTATGAACACAATTTCTTATGTTTATTGTCCAAGCCTAATGTTTAATTCAAGCCTACCCTTTCCTCACCAATCAGTGTTATCAAAGGAAAAAAGCACAAACAAGCTCTTAGGTCTGTTGGAGCTTTTAGCACAAAGCGCGGGCTTTAATTAATAAAAAAGGCGCAACAGGCGCAAGTGCAAGAAAACTTAAATAAGCATGTGTAGTCCAAGACTAATAATTATAAGCATGAATCACAAATATATGGACAAGAAAATTGAAAAAAATTATGATAAATTGAAATATCAATTGTTTAGTGTTGCCTCTTTTGGATTATGTTCATTGGCAAGGAACTGCACGTCTGCATTGACAATGACACTGAAGTGCACTAAGCGAGGCGAAACACTCAACAAGTTTTGCACCTCACTAGGGCTTACATGGGGTTTAAGTGCACCTTTGAAAACACTATCTCCTACCTATTACAAAATAGACCAAAACCCAAGAGTACTAACAATTTATTTGTACCAAACATGCTCATTAAATTACATAACCATGTATCTGACATAGACATATTTTGATGTGTCGGACTTGTCATCAAATGAAAAAGTAGCGAAGAGAGGCATACCAAGCATCACAAGCAAAGCCATATAGTGTGTCAGTGGGCACAGCTATGACTTTCCCAGTCCTGATAGCTTCAATTGCCTCTTGAGCATAATCTTCTGCTGCAGGAGATACAGTAGCCTTCTTAGTCACCACATTCCCATCAGGGTTCTCCAAACTCCAAGCCATTTTCTTCACACTAACTGCACTAAAACCCTTCCTCCTTCCGGCCCACAAGTTCAAAAATCCAATTTTTTCCACCCCTGTCAACAATAAAAAAACAAGAAACCAAAAAGTTTTAATCTTTCTAGTGTCTAAGCAAAACTGGAAACAGAAATTATAAGAAAGACTAAGGGTAAGTTTGGTAGAGCGGAAATGTTTTCCAGTTTTCTCATGTTTGGTTGCTCAAAATATTTTTAAAACGTTTCCTATAAGAAAAAGAAACTTGTCTGAAAATAAGGAAAAGACTTTCCCATTGAAAGTAGAAAAACAAATTCTAATTATGGCATGATTGTCTTCCCCTCCACCCTCTGACACACACAGAGACACTCTCCACCATATTCCACCTCCATCATCCTCTCAATAGTGAGAGTTTTACAAAGGGGTTTAACACAGTGAAGCCAAAAGGGATTCAATATTTATATATAAAAAGTAATTTTAACCATATATAAACATATCATTTTCCACCCTCTTGGCCTACCTGGCCCCGCCCTTGCTTCTCATAGCCCCCATATCCACCACCCCACACTTGAATCCAATTCAGCCGCATAATATTTGCCTAGATTATATACAAATCTTTTTGAGATAATATTTTCTATATACAAACACACAAAGAAAAAAAAACCAAAAATCACTTATTTTTTCCAAGGAAGCATTTTTATTCATACCAAGTACATCCCTAAAGGGGAGATGAGTGAATTAAAGCTGTAAGAACAAGTTCTAATTGTGGCATGATTGTCTCCCCCCAGGGTCCTGGGAAAATCTACATAGAGTCCGTCGAGTATCCGCGCACCGATTAACCTTGTATTGGACTCTCTCTATATATATAAAATTTTTAAAAAATGATTTAACTTTTAACAGCGGCTGCTCATAGATCAAGTGGATTACTAACTCGTGAGTTAAGGAAGCACCATGACCTTAAATTCCTATATCTGCCACTGCCCCCAACCTCAACCCAACTCTCCACCACACTCCACCCCATCCTTTCATATCCCTCATCCCCACCACCCCACACCTATACCCAGCTCATCTTCATAGTATTTGACCATAATATATTCTATTTACTTAACAAACACAAAGAAAAAGATTTCTCATATGGTCACCCAACTAATACATATCATCTCCAAAATTCATCTTTCTTGTTAATCTCAATAATAATTATTAGTTTGAATAACTATACAAGAATTTAACTCCAAAAAAGGAGTAAAAAGACACCTTTTTTTTTTCAAGAAAGCCTTTTTATTCATACCAAGCACACACCCTTAACAGGAAAAAATAAGTAAAGCTACAAAATTTTCTTGAAACAGATAAGAGAAATTTTGCATTATCGATATAAAAGGGGTAGAAGACTAACGATGAGCGAATATATGAAAGAGCACCTCTACAAGGGTGAATTAGAGAGTTGGAAAGAGCAAGTATTTGGCCTATTTTTTGGCATTCATCAGCTTGCCTCTGCAACTTTTGTTTATGTATGCTCTGTAGCGTTTCATCTCAACACTTTTAACTTTTTTTAAGTTTGCGTTCGAGTTACCAAGTAATTGAAAAGGTGATGAGTCTCGGAGGGGTTAAAAAATATCTCAATAATAGATAGAGCTTGTGTTAATTTTTTTATTTTAATTTATGTAATAAAAATAAAATTTTAAAAATTTATAAATATTTTAAATTATTAATTATTATAATTTATAGTTATTTTTTATATAACTTTAAATAATATGTATTATTTTTTTATTTCAATTTATAAATGATTAGATTTCTAATATATCTTTTAAATGTTTTTATAGAGTTAGTTAAATTTTATATAATTTATAAGCATTAATTATTGTAGTTTATAGTATTTTTTATGTAATTTTAAATAATATATATTATTTCTTCTATCTTAATTTATGTGACATTGACAAAATTTTGAGAATGATTAAATTTCTTATATATTTGTTACGTATTTTAAGTCATAATTTATAATACTTTTTATATTATTTTTAAATAATATATGTTACTTATTTTGTCTTAATTTATACTTCACTAATAGAAGTCGAAAATCAACTAACTCTTTTATTTTTTAAAATAATTTAAGTTATTAATTATTATAATTTTATGATATTATTTATATAATTTTTAAATATATAGCAGATTAAAAAAATTATATATAAAAAAATTAAATTGAAAAAAAAAATTAAAAATAAGATGAAGCAGACAGCATGTCACGACCCAACTCAAAATCAAGTTATAATGCTTAGCTTATTTATTTAACATAATATTAATAAGGAAAACAGTTCAAAATCTTATGCATAGATAATAAAAAAAAAAAAACAAAGGTTTAATATTTGTTACATCATTTTTCAAGGGAAGTCATCACCACGAGGACTCTTAACACAAAATTAAAAATGTCAAAGTAAGATTTAAAAAAAAAATAGTATTTCAAAAGTGTTATGAAAAGTTATTCTCGTCTGCTACCCATAATTCAATACTAACCACATAAATTCTAAACCACGAGATCACTCTCTCTTTTAGGACGCACATGACTAAAATTCTAACTAAGACTATCTTACCCTAAAAATTTTCTCTTAACTATCAATTTAGGGGTTTATTTATTAGAAAACTTAGACCCTAAACTTATATCGTAACGCAAGCAGATACACTGACCTCGTATCTACTTGAGCTGCTTGAACTCCTTATTATATAAGAGAAAAATGCAATATATATATATATATATATATATATATATATCCCTATTTGGTTTGGTTCATAGTCCGAAAATTGGTCAAGGAATGACCAATGCGGCGAGTGCGGACAAACACGCATAAACTCACAAAGACAATATCTTGTCCCACTCTGGCTCGCTTCACTCCGCCTCGCTTCACTCCGCCTATGATTAGGTTTGATTTGATTTAAAAACTAACAAATGCATTAAATTAATAATTAAATTTAATAACAATAACATATTCCGTATAATTTCAAACATAAATTTTGAAGAAGCTACAATGTAACTCATAACTTTGTGAGGGCAAAGAGAGAGATATCCTTTTTAAGGAATGACATTTAACTTTTATAAGAAATTATTGTCATTGTTGACATAAACAAGAGAACAAACTAAGTAGTTGCTGTGCTCATGAAGGTAAATTCAAAGTTTTCAACCACCATCACTCCTAGATGGCAACACACCAACCCCCAAGTTGTAAAGTAAAAGTAAAGAAACTATTTTATGCAAATTAATGCTACTCATTACCTTTTTTCTATCAACCCTTCAACATCAACAACAAAGTGGAGTTTTTGAAAATGATAGAACGTACGCAGTTTGTATCACTACATCAGGAATGAGATAGAGCAGTTATTTTTGCTAGATCTCCGGCTTACAGAAAAAAATAATTTACAAAAAATAGATATTAATACAGAAAAGAATAGAAAGTAACAAAAACAAGACTACTAAGTGAGATAGAGTAGTTATTTTCGCTAAACCTTCGGCTCAGGAAAAAATAAATTAGAAAAAAACAAAGATAGTACAGAAAATAATAAAAAGTAACAAAAACAAGACTAGCACTACAAGATAATACTAAAAGCAATCAAATCGATGCAACACACTCATCAAAACTCCAACAACCAGATACTACAAGCATATCACTACGGCTCCTAGCATAACTATCAAAACAAAGCACCCTCATCTATATTAACAAGGATACAATCCTACCTAATATCATTCTATCCTGATACTCATTTTTCATGACTTTCTATGTAGGACCATATACTCGGTAAGCTTTACGGACAGAAATTCTATATTAAATAAATAAAGGAGGAGCGTGTATAGACAGAAAGAAAACAGCGAATCATAAAAAGAGAAAGCTTAAAACTTTTTGTCTTTCAATTCCTATCTTTTCAATTTTCAATTGTACTTAAACGATCCATTTCCATTATTGTCTTCTACTTACATCTCTATAACCATCTCTCTGACGCATAAATGATTGTGAATTCACGTTCTCATCATCATCTTTGGTAATAAAATTAAGTCCATTGCGACGACATTCATAAACAGCTCTATCATACGTACCAATAATGTTTCTAAAAACCTCCATTTCCACTACCAAAAAGCTTTTCAAGAAAACCCTAGACAGTGTCAAATATTTATTCTCTAGTGGATATCAAAAGATCCCGAAAAGCCCTCCATGTTGTGCAGCTGGCCAAAGCTACACAGAGCAGCTTGACAGACATCACAAGAAGAAGCAAAAGATAACAAAGGAAGAAGAACAAGTTAGGAAAAAGGGTACTAATTATGCCATCCTTGGACGACACATGCCCAAAGAATGCTACAGACTCAAGCTAGAACTCGCACATCAAGACTCGAGAAGAGAGGAAAGGAGTTGTTTGGTGGCGCAAAAGCTAGCAGAATTGAAAACTTTAGAGAATTATGAAGATCTTGAACAAGTTCTTTTTTACTACTCACGTCTCACTTGCCCGGCTTACGTTGAAATTGTTGACAAGTTTTTCATGGAAATGTACTCTGAACTTTTCAACGCCTCTTAATTCTTTTGGGAGATGATAAACTTGTAATAAAGACAAAAATGATTTATTTGATATTATGGATGACGGGTTATAAAGGGACCATTCCATTTTTTTTTGTAGGTTAAATCGGTCTATTGCTCTTTTCTTGTGCCTATTTCGCTCTCAGGGGGTTGGTTCACAAGTATGGCTGACTCATCTAAGTGCTTTCATTTGTTTCATTTTTTATCATTTTTGAAATTTGATCCTACGCGGGTGCTCAAGACTTTAAAGTGGATCGACTTCATTAGCTCAACGCTATCTCTTTTTAATGTTTTCTACTAAAAAACAACACTAATATTTGTCCACGATTCACTTGTCTAGCTTCCTCCTGGTTCAATCTAGCCTCTAATAAATATAGAATTTGTCACTTCCATGTAAAATAAGGCATATAGCTATAATTTCAGAAATTACAATTGTTAGTCCGTGTGTCTACTGTATTTGTATCAATTGCTATCAACTGTATTAGTATCAACAAACACAAAATACAAAATATACGGCGCTTGATTTTATTATATACAAAATACAATATACAAGTACTAAGATTAAACTATATATAATATAGAACCGCATAAATACAAATTCAAAAAAATATAAATATACAATCGTATGAAAATCAAATACAGTCGATACGAGCATTAGAATGGAAACCTATTCAATCTTATCAAGTTAGGCCAACGCGATAAGACTTGTGAACAATTTAACAATATAGGTGGAATGAAGACCTATTTGCCCTTATCAATCTTGCATAACTTGTGAGAAATCGAACAACGCAAACTAATTTTATCAATATAGTATGTCTCGTGAACAATTAAAAGATAGGTAGAATAAAAATTGTAATTCAATTTATGCCTGTCCGACGTGACTTGTAAACAATTTAAAAATAGATAGAATGAAAATTGTACTTAAAAACACTTTTCTATACTCTCTTTTACTTATATGCATTTCACTTTTCACATATTCTCTCAGCAATACAACAACGACAACAATAACTATTTCTGTTTTTTTCCTGTATAATACAATAAAGAGCAACCCGATGCACTAAAGTTCCTGCTATGTATTGGGTCCGAGGAAGAGTCCGACCACAAAGGTCAATGGTACATAGTTGTATCTTGTATTTTTGCAAGAGGTTGTTTTCAAGACTTAAATCTATGACTACTTGGTCACACACTCACATTGCAGCAACTTTACTAGTTACACCAAGACTCCCCTTCTTCCTGTAGAACACAATAAGTTTCTAAAAATGTACAAAAACATCAATCTGCGCAACTTTGTGTGAAGAAATCTCACGCACTCTTTTTTTTTTTTTTGGCTATAATAGTAAACTGAAACACAATCTAGTTCCAACTAAATATCTCCGGATTTTCTATATCGTGTTGATGATTTTGAGGACCTACATGAGACGTTGTAGCAGGTTGATTCATCTGTGGCCATCCTCCTGGAGGCAAAACCATCTGTGAATTCTGCTGCTGCTCTAACAAGGCTGCTCGTCGCCTTTTCCATCTAAAGAACTCCACAAGTAATGAACTTCCACTCATTGCAACTCCAAAGCCAGCAAACGTTGATAGAAGGATCGAAAGAACTGCTTGCACACGAACCTATTATATCATACAGATAAAGATTTTAAGCAGTTCAGTATATCTAGTAATCAAATCTGTCTTGATTTTCTAAAGCGGCAATTATTTTGGAACATCTTCTTTTGGCAAAAATGACACTTAAAATGGGACGGAGAGAGTATTATCTTACCAAGGAGTAGAAGATATGCGCAAATAGTACTACTAAGGCGAATTGAACCGATGCATATACCCAGACAAACCTTCGCTTAACTGCACATGAGATAATAGCATACTCAAAATACAAAAAGAACACAATGGACATAAGAACTTTGACAGCCTATTTTTGAGAAATGACCAAGTGAAGGTCCAACATGTCTTTGTTTCTGACTGATTCTTACACCATGCATATAGTTTTCAAACTCTATCGCGTTCTTACTAGATTCTAATGCTTTATGTTAGCTGATTTTTAATTCATGATACTAGACATAAGATCGCTGAATTGGTATGCATACTTGCCTTTTGACGCAACTAATGCTTTTGATAGATCAAAGCTTGTTAAATGGTACCGTTTATGATAAATTACATACCCATGGTTGAAGATGTCATTGATGCGAGTAGGCCTAGTACACAAGAAAAGGGAAGTGAAATAGCGATTGCACCGGTACCCATTTTCCCAACCTGCAAACGCGGCGACTTTAAATTCAGTACAGTAAATAGATTAGATGGCTATTTTCTCTTGAGATTATTATGATCTAAACATACCAGCAGCTGCTCAAGAAAACAAAAGTAGGCCAGCATGCTGACAATGACAAGAATAGGTACTTCCTGCCAAACCCTGTCCAGTGTAGCAAAAGTCAGAAATCAGATTTGTTAAGCCATCGTTGATGACGTTTTATTGAAATTAACATGCCAATCTTAGCAATTATAGTACTGGGATAAGCAGAGACATGAAGAATGAGTACTTCTTTTGTGGTCTAACACCGTTGTGTGCTGATAAAACACACAACTAATTAACAGAATGTAACTTTTTCGTTCAAAGGACTCTTTTATATATCTATGTCAACTTCAGTAAGGTGACAAGAGAAAGATGGAATCTTTTTTTTCCAGACAATTTGGTTGCTTAGCTGCTACAATTTCTAGGAAAAGTAGAAGGGCACATGTTGAAATGATGAAAAAACATTTACCTGTATCCATTTATTTCCATATGCCGGAGCCTATTGGATCCTGCATTTACATTTCGAACACTTTGCATACGCAAGAGTGTGACGGGGAGATTCTTGACTTCTTGCTTGCATACATCACATGTCTTATTTCCTTTGATACTAAACCATTTTAAAGCACATTCTTGGTGAGCCAAAGCGAGTTCGCCTTTGCAGCTGCATTCCATCTTGAGCGTCTCTCCGCCTTCAGATAACTCAACTAGGCAAATTCGACAAACAGCTTCTTCTTCTGGTATATCTTCACCATCCTGCTCATTATCCTCTGGAAAAAAATCCAAACGTTAGATCAAGACGGTGGCATCTTTAATATTTCCTCCATTTCAATTTGTTTGTCTTACTTTCCTTTTTAGTACGTTTCAAAAGAATGTCTCTTTCCCTCTTTGTCAACTCTTCAATTGTAACATGTTTAAGACTACAAGATTAAAGGACATTTTGGTATATTTGACATATCTTTAGATTAAACTCACAAGATTCAAAAGTCATCCGTACTTTCTTAAACTCTATATCAAGTCAAAATCAGACAAACAAATTGAAATGGAGGGAGTAATACATCAACACTCATACATGCAGCATAACTAAAGTCTTTTGGTGTTCAAAAGGAAAGTGCATCTTCCAAAGCCTATGAATGCTTAAAATCAAAATCTACAAGAATCAACTAGATTTGAAGCAATTATTTACCAGGTACTCTCGCTGGACTCGTAGCTGGAACTGAAGAATCTACATCTTTTACTTGGGGCGTCGAAGGAATAACTCGAAAGAAAAATTCTACTCTCCTATTGCTTCCGTCTTTTTCTTTGTTAATGACTGGTAAAGACATTGACCGCGAAATGCACACATGTTTGTCCTTTGTCTGTAATAACAACATATCATATTTCAAATGAATGCACCAAGAGTTCAACTATTAATACGAAATCGATCAAACAATGTGCAGAGAACTTACATCAAGTGTTTGAGAGTTGCTGATGCTTCCACTAATAGACTCGGGATTTGAATGTGCAATTGGTGTAACGGGCAAAGACGAGGTCCTCTTGATGCGAGGTGTGAACAAATTAGAAAGTGACCATGATCTTGAAATGGATACCTTCTCTTGTTGTGGCACACCTGCAGCTGGACCTGAATCTGGGATGCTAATCTTCTCTGTATCGGAATTCATACGTGATTTCAAGCTCAGCTTAGGGAAAAGATTCCTAATGGTTGATTTTCCACGACACGGGGAGGGACCAGGTGATGTAGTAGTTATTCTGGAATCAGAAGTACTAGGTGTCAAAAGGAAATTCACCCTCTTTGGTGTAGGCGTGAATGGCCTTTTAATCTGAACTAACTCTTGAGGAGAGGCGTCCAACGTTCTTGAAGGTATATCCAAAGATAGGTTCGGTTTCCTCCAATGTTTAGCATGTGCTGTTTCTGCAGTAATCGTCGAGGACCTCTTGATCTGTACAAACAAAAAGAAATAAGTTGTTTCCAAAGCTGCTGATCAAGACACACGGGGTCCTAATTCCATGAAACACAAAACAGTTCGCTTCAAGAACTTGATCAACATCTCATAATAACACAAATTCATAACACTCCTAGCCACATTAAGAAAAATGCATCAGAAGGGAAGTACTGTGAACTTTATGGAAGGATACCACGTACGGAAGTTCGGCACACTCAGGGTGACTGTCGATAGATTGACTAAGTCTGCACACTTTATATTGGTTCAGACTACCTAACCTTGGAGAAGCTTGAACATACTTATATATCAGGGACATAGTTCGGTTCAAGTCTTATCAAATTTGAAAGAAACAAATCTTTTGATGTAAGTAATTCATAGAGGTACCTTTTTTGAATATGCCTTAAGACTAGCCGTTTACTCATTTGATTTGGAGTTTTCAATGTAAAAAGAACATAATAAGATGTCTTTACACTCTTGCTCTCAATTTGGTGACCTATAGGTCACACGGAAACAACTTTTATCATTGCTCCAAGGCTCCCTCTCAAAATTTACAGAAAGCGAAAACGACATAAATAAAGAAGGGGCAGGATTAAAGGAAAAGATTATACACAAACAAAAAAGTACAACACCAAGTTACAAACAGACAAATCAAACTTTAATGAAAGAAACAAACCAAGATAAAACATAGTTCCACAGAAGTAGATAACACAACAAAATTCACCTTCCATTTCTCCTTCTTATCAAATAAACAAGAAGAAGAAAACAAAAGAATATGGGACAAACACTGCAGCACAACCAGATCTTTCGTTAAGTGAATTCAAAATATAAAGAAGTAAGCACACTCAGAAGCCAATAGGATTCAACATCTACTATATAAACAACAAGAAGCCAACAATAACTACTTCTCAGTCTCACACAAGTACTGTGTTCAAATGAATCTGCAATCTCAGGCAGATGGAGCTTTGCGATAGCGGATTCATCTGAACACACTACTTTCTATGCAGAGCATAAATTTATGTTTCAAAATTCACAAATATTGCAACATATAGTAAATATGAATCCATACTTTAAAAGATATAATGGATTAAATGGTAAGACCAAAACATGTTCAATCGATAGAGCTAAAATCCTGGATCCGCCTCTAACAACAACTAATAACAGCACCTCAAGCTCATACAAGTTGAGGTTGGTACATCTACTATATATACATAAAAAAATAATCTTGA
>JBDJHY010000008.1:7771476-7785690 GCA_039654485.1 Withania somnifera | reverse complement strand
GGGTAGTATAGTCTTTTCCTTATTTAGTTTAGTCTAGCTTATATATAGGCTCTTTGTATTGTTTTAAGGTTTAAGGCTTATCATTTTCCTATTAGCCTCTATTCTTTTATGTCATTCTAGTATTTCTATTTCTCTTTTCAAACAATGGTATTTGTATTCTTTTGTTAATATTATCAAAAATAATACTGAAATGATTCATAAATCTGAATAGATTCAATCATTTTCGAATGACGAGGAATCACCGAAATTGATTGAGAATCATGTTAAGCTAATTAGCAATGAGCCTGAGAACGAGCACCTGAATCTACATCACGAAACGATGCAACACAAAGAAAAGGTATGCGATCAGTACGTTTGAATGTACTAAGCATTTGAGACATGCATATATCATAAAAAGACACTTAAAAACATATTTTGAAACAAAATTTAAGTGCAATAACAAGTGGTATAAATATTTCAAAATATGTAGCGCAATGACCCAAATATATAATCATAAACTGAAAACATAATATCTAGATGTAAGTCGTAAGTCTTCATAGTTGATCTAGAATGGTTGAGCCACGTGCATATATAATAGTTAGGGTTGAAGAGAATAAAAAAAAGAGTAGAAAAAATAAAATAAAAAACTCAAAATAATAATTCTCGTCTGGGCCATGTGCGTTAGGTGTACGGTCCGCATAATGCATTATCTGGCTGCACTCTAAGCTGTACGTGGCTTCCAGTGAGTCTGACAAGAAGTTCATTGCACTGCGTCCTTTTAGTAAAATGATCACAACTTTTTGCTCCGCCCTCGAATTGACAAAGGGTCAAAGTGTTGAAAACTAGACCTGTAAACCTTTAATGTTTACAGCGATAGAATGTAACAAAATATTACGGCCGCCTAACATAGGGGATGGAGGTACGGTAAACTCGGCCAAAATTTAAGACCTGAAGGGCCCGACACGCACAATCCTATCCTATCCGAGTCTGTTTTTACCCCTTGCACTTCAGGCAATCATCCCGGAAAAGGATGTACAACAACCTTCTATACCTTGCGAGAGATGGAAATGTTTTTTATTAGTTACACTTAATGACAAAAAAGAAGTTAATTTTCGATTTGCATACAGTTCGACTAATTTGGGGATCTGAACATACAGTCTTAAAAGGTGGGGTGTATACAGACGCTACTCCCTACCTTGTGAGAGATAAAAAGACTGTTTTTTATAAGTCCTGATTCAAAAAAAAGCAATAAGAGGAACATAATACTACCACAACAATATACTCAATGTGATCCCATAAACAAGGTCTAGGGATGGGTGTAAAACAACATTACCCCTACCTTCTGAGATGTGGTTTTCAATAGACCCTTGCTCAAAAAAAAGGGATAAGAGGTACATATATTAAACTTGTATAACAGAGTGCCTATTTTATTAAATCACTGTACACTATCATCTGAAAATGCTTCTTCATATAAAACAAACATCCACAACCAAATATATGTTGGCTTTCTGCTGAGTATCAAAATACAAAACTGTACCATTACCACCAACAAAAAACCGATGAAAATATATCGCAACGGTCTCCTCCCCCCAACACCCCAAATTACAACTGAACCAGTAACTCCTGGAGTATCACAGAATCGAACAAAATTTACTCAAACCTCTCATTTTCTACAACCCTTTACATAACCTGTATTATTTTGCTCCGGCAAGTGCAGTTTATCGGAAAGTATCATCCTAGTTTACCGTCCTACAAGATCTTAGAAGAGAGAATGGAACATTATAATCATACTAGCATTCTGCAGTTAAATCAAGTAGGAGTATCCCCCGCGCTCCCATCTTGTACATTTTTCCGTAACTTTTGGCGCTGGCACCAACATGAATACTCAGGGATGGGACCTTCATCTCCTATAACCCACTCGTGTTGAGAAACACTTTCGAGAGTCATCCTTTGTGTTGGATCTGTGCAAAGACGCTTCTTGTTAGGAAAAATAAGTGGAGAATTTAGTAAGCTATCAATAACAACCAACCACCCAGTATAGTACCACAACTGGGGTCTAGGGAGGGTACGATGTACGCAGACCTTACCTCTACCTTTGTGGGGTAGAGAGGCAGTTTACATCGTCACAAATGGCAGGATAAGGGATAAACCTTTACAGAGGAGCCCGTCTAGTAAATTCTTCAGTAGTGGATTCATATCATCAGGGAGAATGATGGGGTTATTTACTATCTGGGAAGGAAAAATAAGTAAAAGCACAGTTAGAAACGCACGAATAACTAATGTCTGAGCCGACTGTTGTACAGAAGATATACGAGGAGATCCACACCTTGTCATATGTATCCTGGAGAGTGTCTCCTAGAAACGGGTATTTTCCCATGATCATGCAATGAAGGGTAACACCAACCGCCCACGTGTCAGCAGCTTTTCCATGATATCTTTCTCCTATTAATAACAACAACTATGCCTCAGTCCCAAACAAATTGAGGTCGGCTAAGTTTTACAGATATTTTAGATGCCAGCAATCAACGAGGACCAGAAAATCTGACCTAAGCAGCATTCAGGAGCAGTAAAAACAGGAGTGCCAGGAGATCGACGAAGCTTATCATTATCATCCTAGAAACAGAAAGAGTTCCAACTAACGTTAGCAATACAATGGAATAGGAAAGAACAAACATAAAATACAAACAACTTAGTAAACCCAGAAAGCCACAAAAGTTTAGAACTAAAAGATGCAAATAAACATATTCCCGCTTGTTAGGACATTATCCGACTAGGTGCATCTAAATAAAGACTAACAACCCCTATGAAAGGTGAAAGTTACCGAGGGTCATTGGGAACAACCTCTCTACCTCCTCGAGATAGCCGTAAGGTCTTCGTAAACCCCACTTGTGGGATTATACTGGATATATTGTTGGCTTGTTGGTGGTGGTGAAACTACTTAGTTTATCCCAATTGATTGTTCTCTTGGCGTTGGACATCACCATTTAGATGAAAAGTTCAAAAACTTATATTTGCTACAAAGCTTGTGAAGATTGATCACGAATAATTTTTTGGATATGATCACGAATAATTTTATGGATATGACGAGTAACAAAACAGACTTTTTTTTTTTTCACTAAGAATGTTGGTGACTCGGTGTTTCTCTGAGTCCAAGTAACCATTAACACGGTCAAATAGCCAGAATTTAAGTCCTTTTCCACTTGCTGAATCCACTTAGGTCAAAATATGTAATCACTAGCGTTTTTGGATAATTTTCTACTCCAGCACTCTCTTTAGAAACCAGTAAAGAGACTTTTGTAGAAAGAAGTCTAGAGAAATTGAGTACTTCGTTTTTCAACACAAAATGACTGATCTCATTGAACTTCATGGAATCTAACCATGCCCTTCCAATTCGATACTAATGCATACCAAGCGGGGTTCTTCTTTCTTGATTCTTCTTTTTACTATGTAAACTTCTTCCAATTTTCTAGTCAAATACACCTTCACACTTTTATACAGTTAATTTTTCCTTCGCATGTTTACACAGGAAAATTTTAAACTCCACGTCAAGTTGCCTCGTTATACTAGAGAAGTCTGCAGAACAATTTCAGTAAAGTGTTTTTTTAAACAAGTTGTCCTTTGATATTAAAAAATTGAGACACTTGAGTAATATATTCTTCAATTTGCTTCAAGCACATTAACCAAGAACATGTATTTCTATCCATATACACGTTCGAATTATTCCATGAGAATCATAATCATAATCAGGAAATTACAACGATGATATGTCCAGTATATTTCCACAATAGGGATTTGGGGCGGGTGGGGTGTACGGAGACCTTACCCCCTACTTCTTGGGTAATGATGGGACCCATGGTTCAAAAAATTTATTAGTAATCCTTTTTAGAAATCGAATGAATTCGGTCTTATATATACGCGAGGAAGGTAATCAAAAAAGAAAGAAAATGAGTTCTTCTTTCTTTAATCACTTAGGAGCCGTGTGAGATGAAAATCTCATGTACAAATTTGAATAAGAGTAAGAAGTAAGGAATCCTCTTTTCAACTCTGATTCTCCCACTCTAGTAGTTGCTTTTCTTTCTTTTTCTTCGAAAGTAGCTACTTCAGTTTCAACCACTCGAATTTTTTGATACCGAGGGATAAATCATTTGACTTATTCACATTCAGATAATGACTGTTAGGAATCCATATTATGCAAGGTGATATTGCTTTTGCTAATTCAAATTGAAGGGTGATATAAAATTGGTCTAATTGCCGATTTTGTGGTACATCATATCCATGCATTTACGAATCATGTGACGGTATTGATATTCTTGAAAGGTGTTCTATTTGCTCGCAGTTCTTGTTTGATACCGGATAAAGAAAATCTAGGTTTATTTTCCAGAAAGTGGTTTGAAATAAATGCAAGAGTGAAAAGCTCTGATGAAAATATTGTTCAAAAGAGGACATACCTCAAAAGCTTGGCTGACACTGAAATCACCAATCTTCACCCTGCCAGGGGCAGTCACTAAAAGGTTGTCTGGCTTAATATCCCCGTGTATAATATTCTGTTCATGACAAGAAAGAACGTGAGTATACTACCTGTGGATTGGGAATGTAAAGGTAAAGGTGTTCGATAAGCTTAAAGTTACTACTGATGCATCATGATTCCTTAAGTCCAGCTGAGGCACGTTAATCAATGTTTCAAGTCCTTGTTTACTTGATAAAGCAAGTAATCAACTAAGATTTTCCACAAGGGTCATGCTTACAAAGCTAATAATCAGGTATATATATTTATCAGAAGCAGATAGGGACCACAGGTCTTACATGAGCATGCAGATACATCAAGCCAGACACTATATCACGCAAATACTTCCGTGCTTTATTTTCTTCAAGAACACATGGGGGACCGGAATCCTCACAAACCCATTTTCCTTCCACATACTCGAGAACTGTTTAGTAAAGGGGGGAAATGTTAGTTATTGCCATTCATATAATTCAGGAAGCTGGACAACTCCACGAAAAAAAATCTGGATAAGGCAAGGTAATAATACCCATGTAGAAGTGATCTGTTTCTGGGTCGTCAATCACCTCAATAAGATTAACTATATTGGGATGGCACAACATTTTCATGATCGAAACCTGCAAGTGACGAGAATTAACATGGAACTCAATAATGAAGAAATTGTTGGGTCATCAAGTCGCATATAAAAGCTAGAGTATAAATAACAGTCCATCTCAAATTTTATTCAGTCTGCAATGAAATAAAAGTAATCATCATACTACAACAACAATTTCAAGGAACTTTTTTGGAAAGTCAACAGAGTACCCTTCCCAGACCCCACGGGTAGTATTACACTGGATATGTTGTTGTTATTCTTTGGGAAGTCACATTGAGAAACTCCGGGGCAGAAAAATATACTACTTAGCGGACAAATAGCAAACTCTACAGGATAATTTTTCCTGATAACCCACAAAAAGGAGGATAAAACTCAAGGGAAGAAATAAAGAACATACCTCACGAAGAACATCACCCATAGCAGTTTCCGAAGGTGCCACCCGCAACTTTAATAAGTGAGATTTGTGAAAGGCCTGCATTCAATACAACAAACACTATCACTATTTGACAACAGAACAAGCCTGTACTCGATGATTAACAACACTAACCGTTGTTTGCGAACTAGATCTTTTGAGGTCTTTGCAAACTAAATTGTCTGTGTTAATATCCACTTTCCTTTTCCCACTGTTTCTCCACAACCCTAAATACTATCCTAACTAACATAGAATAGTTCACTTATCTAATTATCCCTTACATCGATCTACAAATGTATCGGAATGGGCATTCTGGTTGGTAATTATTCAAAAGTATAACTCCAAAATCTTCATCAGATACACTAAATACAATGGCAAAAGACTGAGCAGAAACCCATTAAGAATACTACAATGCAAAAGCTCCTATCACTGAGTACAGAAACAATATAGATTCAACTCCCACTCTCAATGTCTCGCGTTTAAACGTCATCAAAAAAGAGCAAAGAAACAATTTCGCTTTCTGATATGGGAATAGAATTAGTACACAATTAATATAACTAAATATCATGACCAAGAGCATACTAAAGAAAATTCCCTGATGCTAACTTGATATGTAAGAAATTTTACCTTAATGGCATAATGTTTTCCATCAGTGCGACTTCTATAAAGTACCTGTGACATTCCAAGGTTATCAGATGTCAGCTATAATTCCTCCAACCAACAAAAAGAAAGAAAGATTATATCAGTATCTTTGAGCTCACCACTTTCCCGTAGCTACCAGAACCAATTCTGTATTCACGGGCATATTCGTTAACCATCTTGTTCCCATCTTCATCCTGAACCAAAAAGACAACAGAGGCGAAAAAACATTAAAGTTACACCTCCCTTTTTCCTGATAAATCAAAACTATTGCTCATTTATAGAAATGTATGTCCGAGCTATCCATGTCTCAGTTATATGAGTATAGGATTTTCACAACGAATGTTAGAGAGCATTTCATGCTTACCTCTGTGCGCACAACTTTGTGTGTTTCCTTGACGGGGATCTCCCTGCAAATTAACCCATTCTGAGCTCTTTCCATGAGAATCTCTTCAGAGCGTTTAACCGGGCTATGACACACTTCATCATCCTCAGTACCATTTTCAATTATATCACCACTATCAAAGCCATCATCTTCCACTTCTTCAAACTCTTCTTGTAACAACAGCTCATGTGACCAGCTGTTTCCATATCCCTTATTAGGCCTACTTACTCTTTTAGGTTTTCTTGCAAAAGAGAATCCAAAACATCCACAGCAGCCCATTTCTGTAACTTTATCAACAGAATGCATCATCACACACATCCAAAACAACAGAAATACGTCCCAATGGAGTACACTAATATACAGCACAATCGAACAATTTGATTCAAGAACCTGAAAATTAGCATACACCTTTTATTACATCAATAAACTAGACAACAACGAAATGATAAACAAACATCCCCATACTCATTAGTTTAACAAAGCCAACAATAGAATATATATACATATAACACACACACACATAATGTATGTGAGAAGCATATACCAACTGAAAACTGAAGCAGATAACAACCTTAGAAAGAGGAAAACACTATTCGGGCATCCACCCGAGTTCAACTTTGTTATTCAATCGGATGCCATTCAGCAAAATGAAAGAAGCAGTTAATCAAATTGATTCCCGAGCAATTGTACCACGACATCATGAGAGTTCCAATTTATTATAACAACAGACAAGAGATCAATGCCTGGCAAGAATCTTCCATTCGTCACCAGCGTTGGAGCTTCATTACACAAATAGCTTTTACCTCTGCCACAATTGAAAGAATCAATAAAAAGAGCATATTTGAATATTGTCCCACATAAAGGAATCAAATATCAGCCAAATTAACTCAAATTACCATACAGTCAGACCCTGGAACAAAATTTTATTCTTGGACAGGACAATCTAGCTTCTTTTCTATAGAAAGTTGACACCAGAAAAATCGAAACCACATAAATTTGGAGCAAAAAATAGGTATGTCTATATCCAAACAGGAAATCAAAACCATCAAGAATTCAATCATTCTTTTAACAATTTCCATAAAAATAATCAAAACCAATAAAAATACAATCTTTTAACTACATTCTTTGTAGGAAATCAAAAACCATCAAAAGTTCCAATCATTCTCCCAATTTTTAGAAAAATAATCAAAACCATTAAAAATATAATCTTTTCCCAAGATGTTTTGTACGAAATCAAAACCATCAAAAGGCTTAATCAATTTACACAAAGTAGGGTATGGGGGAGGATAAAGTGCCACTACTCCGGCACGGGGCAATAAAACAATCCAGAAAAAAGACAGGCTATAAGAAAAAAAAAATTCCATAGATTTCTTTGTAGGAAATCAAAACCATCAAAAGGTCCAATAAATTCTTTGAAGGAAATCAAAAACATCAAAAGGTTCAATCATGCTCTTAATAATTTTTCATAAAAATACAATCTTTTTTTCTCAAACAAAACACCCCATTTACCTAAGATCGGAAAAGATTCATTCTTGCTCAACAAATTTGGCAGTTCAATATTCTAAAAGCTTATCACAGAGACAGAAAATCAAGAATGGTAAAGGAGCAAACTTTTAGGGATGGTTGCGATGGTGATTGTTAGGGGGTAGGTGGGGGTCCGTACAGGCTGTTGATGTGGCCAGGGTTGACTGTTACACGTACTTTACAGTCTTACAGATGTACTTTATAGAGTTTTTAGGCCTGCTTCTTTCTACATAAAGGCTGTAAGGTTAAATAATACTAATTACCTATTTTTTCTGATTTTATCCTGTCGAAACTGCCAGCTTTGTGAAAATATGTAATTCTTATTTTTGTTGTTTTCTGATTTTCTTAAATCGAAACATTTTTTCAAACTCATATTTAAAATAGTGGTACTTTCAAAACCTGACTTTGTGCAAATACAGTTATTGTTTTTTAATTTTTCGTTAAGTGTTGATATTGAAAATAAGTAATGAATTTTTTGGGAGTGCGGAGTGGAGAGTGGAGTTCAGGGGTGGCAAGCGGTGGGATGATTGAGTATGGGGGTTGGGGGCGTTGGGTGGGCGGCGAAGATAATATAGTTTTTTTGTTCAATAATACTTATTTATTATTAATTTGACATATACTATTAAGAAACAATAAGTAATAAAAGATAATTTACTATATCTTCTTTTCAAATATAATAAATTTAATATTTTTAAAAATTAAATAATAAATAATATTTAATAACAAAAGTAAAATATCACGAATGGGTTATATATTTATTAACTTTTTTAAAATGAATAAATATTATTGAATATCTATTTTAGGCGCAGTGGAGATAAGTAAAGATCAAACGAGAAATTATTTATTTTTTTTATTTTTGAAAAACTTATTTTTTTTTAAAATAAAATATTTTAACTAATCAAACATAAATATAACTTCTGTTTGTTATATGTGAAACATTAAATTACATTTTTGAAATTATATTTAATATATTTTTTTAATTAAAGATTCATATAGAGGATGATGATATATTATTTAGACGCAATATATAACTTAATAAAGCTTTTAAATATATATAAAGGGTCGCATCAATTGCAATATATTACTCTACTAATCTTTCAGATATATATAAATACATGTAAAATTATTTAAATATATAATTCAATATATAATATATTATATAATTACGTTATATAAAAAGGTATTTATGAATTATGTATCACGTATTTAATAATTTTTTAAAATCGTAAAATAAAATGTAAGAAAGTGTGACGCAGGTGGCCGCCGCCTGCTCGCCAACCAAAATCTGATTCTTCATTTTCTGCTCTTTTTATATTACGAGTGAACAAAAGCTGAACACTTTCCTAATTGACCCTTTTTGTAGTTTTTCCCATACCCCAAAACTCCTCAGCCATCAATACTATTTCAAGATTGGATTTTTTTAGTACCCCGTTTGTTGATTTTGCTTTATTACTTGTTTTTGCTAGTAGGAAAGATGGTTGTGGGTGTTCTTGCTTTACAGGGATCTTTCAATGAACACATTGCAGGTACCCTTTTTGTGCTTTCTTTCTTTGTGTTGAGAGTTGTGTAGCTTTTTCTTTCATACCATTAGTTGTAGTTTTCTTTTTTTGATAATAATAGTGTCCGTAGCAACTTTTGTGCACCTCAATTAAGTCCAGGGGACAGCTGCCCACCTCCCACCAGCACATATACCAGT
This sequence comes from Withania somnifera, assembly GCA_039654485.1. Taxonomy (NCBI): domain Eukaryota; kingdom Viridiplantae; phylum Streptophyta; class Magnoliopsida; order Solanales; family Solanaceae; genus Withania; species Withania somnifera. Next base: position 7,775,959 of record JBDJHY010000008.1, on the reverse strand, counting down.
AGTTGTAGTATTTTGTTTTGATAAGTGTAGTATTCAGATCAGCTTATGTCCATTAAATTTATGGGATACTTATCCACCTTCCACCAACAACTGATACCGGTAGTTGTAGTATTTTGTTTTGATAACCGTAGTGTCCGGACCAACTTTTGCACATCTCGACAAATCCATGGGATATCTGCCACCTTACGCCAGCAACGAAAACCAATAGTTGTAGTATCATTCTGGGAGTTTCTTGTTATTTCATCTCTATTACTATTTAATGTTTTGTTTTCGACTTTGATTATTGTACTATTTTGATATAGTGACTATTCCTTTTTTCAGTATGTTTTGTCAAGCCATCTTTTAGTTTTTTGTCCTTGGTTTTCACTCCTGTTGTTTTCTTTTTTGGAACTGTTTTGTAGTGCTTTACCTTGAGCTGAGGGTGTATGGGAAACAACCTCATTGGATATAGTGCTGTTTCTCTTTTAGTATGTTTTGTCATGGTTTCTTTAGGATTTTATCTTGACTTTTCACTTATGTTGTTTTCTTTTTTCTAACTGCATTGTAATGCTCTTACTTGATCGGACAGTGTATAAAAAACTTCTCTACCTACCAAGGTAGGGGTAAGGTTTGTGTATCACGGTATCCTACCCATGGGATTATACTGGGTATTGTTGTTGTTTCATTTTGTCGATGTGTTGTGTTTATTGGGTGTTTCTTCTGAGTGTTTTGTGTTTTCTTTTTGGTTAGCTTTGAAAAGATTGGGAGTGAAAGGTGTGGAGGTGAGAAAGCCAGAACAGTTGCAGAATGTAAGCTCCCTAATCATTCCTGGTGGTGAGAGCACCACCATGGCCAAGTTGGCTGAGCTCCACAATCTGGTAATTTTCTTACTTTGCTATTAATAGGTGAAAGACAGGTCTTTGCGGTTATTTATTGAACCCGGGTTAACAACAACAAAAACATATATATGGTGTAATCCCACAAGTGGGATCTGGAGAGGAGAGGGTAAAGTGTACACAACCTTGGACCCAAGGTATAGAGGGTATGGCTCAAGGAAAAGTATATCAAAGGAGATCGAAAAAGAAATAGCAAAAGTGAAGAAATAATGACAAAATATTAGACAAAAGCATGGGTAACAAATTGAAATTGTAAGTTTGTGTGGTAATAAGCATGAGATTTAGTAACCACGAAGCGGTATAGTGGCAAGGCTGCGTAAACTCCACCTTCCCCACGACTCCACTTGTGGGATCACTGGCTATGTTGTTATTGTTGAAGTGGTGTAGTGGGATGGTTACTGTCACTCCACCCTTAACTAGCGCGATCTCTGGTTCCAGCAGAGGAGAACCTCTAGGTAGCAGCTTAGCAGCTCGCTATCCATTTGAGTGGCTTACAAATATTAGATACTTAAAGTCTAAAAAATAAAGAAAAAAGGCTGGGAAATTTAGGGGAAATGAGGTGTAAGATTCAAGGGAGCTGTTTATTATTGTTTTAGAGAATTTGCATAACCAAACTAGTTTAGGTTGGGATCAGTAGATTGATCGCTTGCAAACCTCAGCAAACTAATGAATTATTATTGTTGAATTTGATCTGTGGAGCTCCTTGAGCTAAGGGTCTATTCGGAACAACCTCTCGACCCGCACAAGGTAGAGGTAAGTTCTGTGCACACCCCACCCTCCTTGACCCCACTCACACTGGAAATGTTATTGTTGTATCTGTGGAGCATCATGAGAAGTGTTGAGCACAGAAGCTTGAATTTTGCTAAGTTTTAAGTTATATATTCAGAGAAAACAGTTCATAAAAGGACTGGATTTTGTGTTTGAATCCTACTCACTCATAGCGTGGCTTTGTCTGTTTATTACTGACATTTGTTTCTACTGTTAATACATAATAAATTGTGATTTTATTAGTCATTTTCTGTTGCATTGTTTGTTAGGGGTTTCTTACTATACCGTTGGACATATGCATGCACACTTGTACTAAATGGTGTTTTTAGTTATTGCTTGGTATAATTTTCATCCATGTTAGTCTAATTGTATTTTTAATTGCAGTTCCCTGCTTTGCGTGAGTTTGTTCAAATGGGGAAGCCAGTATGGGGGACATGTGCAGGGCTCATTTTCTTGGCAAATAAGGCCACTGGTGAGTGTTCAGCTCCATATCTTGCTGTACCGTTTAGGGTAATCTTTGCAAAGTCCTTGATGCTTATCTTCTTAATTATCTTATAATGCCAGATTTTGGATCATATTTTTGTTTTTTCCAAAAAACTATTTTGCAGTCTATATAATAGACAATCTGCGTGTATGTGGGTTTGAAATTGGCATGTGTTTTCTACAAACCATAGGAATTGCATTCTATGTGTAAACAGAGATTTAATCAAGGATACTTTTCTTTTCTTTAAAGATCCACATCAGCTTTATTCTTTGTTTCAATATCACATGACAGGCATTTGGTCTGGTTAACTCTACTCGATCAGCAGCCTTTCAGTCACCATGCATCTGGCTTTCCACCTTGAGAAACAAATACTGTCATAGGATAAGCATCCTAATTGACTATGAGATTGCATTTAAGAGTATATGAGAAAAAATCTTAACTATATTAGATTTCCCTGAAGCTGATAGTAGTATATAATTTTTTTAGAAGATGAATTTTGAATAATTCAAATGACAAAAGACTTATGTCACTCTTTGGTGTAGTATGATACAAATTATGTTTGTTAGTACAGGAGAATATTCTAATCTCTCCTCTGGTAGCACGTTAGGACCTATATTGGTTAAATATTCTACTATAAGAGTGTATATACTCGTCATCAGTTCTGATAGATGATCTAGGATTCGTCATCTCTTAATCAGCTTCACCCCCCAAAGAAGGAAAATAGTAGACTCGTTCTTTTGATAAATTTCCTAGTTTTCATGTCCAACGCGGAAGTTATAACTATTCACATCAACAACAACATACCTAGTGTAATCTCACAAGTTTGGTCTGGGAAAGGTAGAGTACATAGACCTTACCACTACCTTGGTTAGTTTTAACTATTCACATCAATTCACAAAAAGATGTTTTACCATTCCGCAGTCTAACTTCAGCCCAGTTGTGAGAAATCAGAGTAGAAGATATTTCTGATGGAATTCTATGAAAGAGTCTCGTGAACCACGATGCATGCTAGTTTCATACGACCAGGTGGAGTGGTACTGATATTTTTTCTTGTAGATTGAAGACAATAGTTACTGAGGCATTGGAGGTGTGAAACGATGGTTATTTAAAGTGTTAAAGAGGGGAAATATAGACAATAATATCACGGAAGAAAATTGTCTCAGAAGGCTTAAAATCTCTTGGAATCCATGTAGATTTAGCACAAAAAATGAGCACAGTGGAAGACAAATATCCATATAGGCATTATCAACTAGTTTAGATTATGGTTTAATCATGTTTTATGTTACTTTGGATTCAACATTCAGCTAGTAACCTTTTAAGCTTTCAGAGATGGCATATATTTGTGTGCCAATGTCAAGTAGAAAATATAGAAAACATTTTTTTGATAACTGTGGTATCCTGATCAGCTTTCGCACACCTCAACTAAATCCACGGGATACTTGCCACCTCCCACTAGCAATAAATACCAGGTAACTTGTCCACCAAGGCTAGGACCGATAAGAAGAATCACTGTAATGTTTTGTCTCTACTGAGATTTGAACCTGAGACTTTTGGTTCCCAATCCACTTCATTGACCATCACTGTTGGGTGCTAGAAAATGTAAGAAACTTCTAACGTTGGAGAGCCTAATTTTTAAAATAGGGACTGCGAGGGGGCTAAGCTGATTGACATGGATGATGAAGATTCATACACCTGACCAATTAGCTATGGATCATGCTACAGTGTATGAAGACAAAGCTACTAATACATGCTCATTGACCCCCCACAAGGCTGCAGAATCACTATAATCTAGCCCACCCATCTATAATTTCACAGATCCCATGAACTTTGTATTTGATGCTCATTTTTCACTTGTAAGGGCCTTGCTGGACATGCTAACTCAATCTGTCTTGTACTTGAGGGGGTTAAGAGTTTTGTCTTCTAGGGAGTAGTCTGGACAAGATAACTCTGATCCTATCTTCTACAGAGCTGGATATGAGCTTATCACTACAGATCTTACTTAAAGTGAGTCATTAGGAGCGGACACATCAGCAGCAGATGCAGAGGAAGAGAACATTGCTCTGACTAAGGTGCTGACTTTACCGTGGAAAAAGTTATTAGAGGAAAGACGAGACCTTTTTCTGACACTATTCTCCCCATACTATTTGTTTAAACTAGTTTTGCAATTTCAAGAATTTAAATTCATTTAACTATTCTAATCTTAAGCCTTGATGTGATGTTTCCTTTAAAAACTAATTTTTAATAATATTGTTTTAGATTTTATTCCACTACTATACATGAATTAAATTGGCCTTCTTAACTCTGTATACAGTCAACTATATGAGGGCATATTCTCTTTGATATAATTTCCACTTAG
>JBDJHY010000008.1:7748199-7765383 GCA_039654485.1 Withania somnifera | reverse complement strand
ATCTTTAAATAACTATTAATATCACGATAAATATTAGGTGAGAACTCATAAAGAACTTAAGTTCTGGATTCGCCTCTGTATCTTTTACTATTTGTTATAGCTATATCCACCATTCATTTGGTCAAACTCATAGCACATTGCATATTGTGCAACATTAGTTGTTTTATCATGTGCCAGAAGCTAAAAACCCCATGAATTAAGCCTAACGTTAAGTCCCAAGTCCAACTTGTACATATATATATATATTCACCCCATAAACTCCTGTTCCATCCATCTGTTAACATTTCAGTCTAAAGATATACCAAAAATAGAAGAAAAAAATTTCAACAATACTTGTAGCTTGAGTAGTAGTAAAGATGGAGATGAGAATGTTGTGCTTAGTAGTAGCTTTTCTCCTATTATCCATCTTTTCACAACCCACCTTTGCTGATCAACCTGAAGGCAAAGGAAAGAAGCAGGTTGACGCGGTCACTCAAGATCCTGGTTATGCTGTGATGGATCCATTGCCAGGTACGGGGCAAGAACGTGCGTTCTGCACAGTACCGGGAGTTTGCTACTACAGAACTCTTACCTGTCCTGCAGAGTGTCCTCAAAGGAAGCCTAAACAGAACAAGAAGCAGAAGGGATGCTATGTTGATTGCAGCAGCAAGTGTGAAGCAACTTGCAAGTGTAAGCATAATGCTCATTTATTCTCTGTTTCTACATATCTTCTAGTTTGGCATGAGAAACTTAGCTTAATACAAGTAGGCTTCTAAACATCACGTTAAACGGATTTAAGTTATATACACTGACTGACAGGAACAAACATTTTTCATCCTATCAGCTATACTGCCCGGACTCTTTAAAAATGCTACCGCACACACGTGTTGGATCCTCAAAACCCAATGCTTCGACACACACCCTATGGTATTTTGAAGAGTCTGAGCAACATAGCCTACCAGTACATTTGAACAATGTGGTAGCAAGTTAGTCACCATTTGTACCTTTTTACCTGTCGATGCTTATCTTAGAGATTTACATACAATACTTGATAACCTTATTGTGTAAATAGTTCTTACACCGTCAATGGATGAGTGACACTTTTGTCTAAATGAACAAGTATACCATAGGCAAACTTGATACTGCTAAATGACACTATTTCTTGATGACCCTCTAAATGAACTTAAGTTTTGCTATTGTTTCACTTCTTTGACAGGGAGACTACCTAGGTGTGATGGTTATGGTTCCCTATGCTATGATCCCAGATTTGTGGGTGGCGATGGGGTAATGTTCTACTTCCATGGTGCAAAGGAAACTGACTTTGCTATTGTCTCAGAAGACAACCTCCACATTAATACACATCTAATTGGTATACGACCAAAGGGAAGGAAGCGCGACTTTACATGGGTTCAATCATTGTCAGTCATGTTTGACACCCATACATTAGTCCTAGGAGCAAAGAAAGTGGCACACTGGGATGAAAAGGTTGATGCTCTTATTGTACAATGGAATGGTGAGACAGTTGATGTCCCAACAGATGGAGATGCAGAATGGAGGGTTAACACTGATGAGAGATCAGTGGTGGTCGAAAGGACAGACGATCTAAACAGTGTGAGGGTCACAGTTTCCGGACTGTTGCAACTGGATGTGAAGGTAGTTCCCATTGGAGAGAAAGAAAACAAGGTTCACAACTATCAACTACCAGAAGATGATGCATTTGCCCACCTGGAGACACAGTTTAAGTTTTTCAATCTATCCAAACATGTCGAAGGAATTCTTGGCAAGACTTACCAGCCGGGCTATGTTAGTCCAGTCAAGAGAGGGGTGCCAATGCCAATCATGGGCGGGGAAGACAAATATCAGACACCATCACTTCATTCAGCTATCTGCAATAAATGCAGGTTCCAAAGACCCTCAAGTGTTGCCTCAGCTTGATGATATAGACATATATTAACCAATAAGTGTAACATTGGCCTTTGTTAACAGTCCCTGTATTGTTTGTTAACTAAAATATTTCTACAAGTCTAATTGTATTTGGATATGTTACTAAATACGTGAATAAGGATGCGAAAATCAAGCAGAAATTTTCGAGCTTACCATGATATATTAATGTATGAATGTGGTTATACTCTGCTTGATGGAAACATCCATGAAGTTGACGTTTTAGACACAGAAAAGTTATCGAAGAAACCTTTCTTAAAATCATAATCTCATCAAATCAATGGCTGAAGCCAAAAGTGTTGGAAATTTTTCGTTTTATTATCTCATCAAATTGTTGGAGAAGCCAAAGTATTCTTCCTCTCCGAGACGTATAAGCAACTAAGCACTATCCTTCTGAAGCGGTAACATAGTAGAAGTTTATCTGACCTTCTACCACTTCTACACTTAGGAATGTGCCTTCTCGATTCAATAGTTCAGCAAGGCATCATGTACAGGAAGCTTCTACAGCTAAACTTTTTGTGACTCCTTTACATGGGTCACCAAAAACATTTTTTGAAACTCCTAGACTACAGCTTTTTGATCCAATGCAAGCCTGCAAAGATGGTTGAATTGAAATTTGGTAAGAGAATTCAAACTGGATCTACTAGTTTATTTCTTATAAAATAAGCTGGATCTAACCTTCTTTACAACTGAAAGAACAATGTTGCTCCTGCATCGACCATGTCTAAAGCTTCCACATGTTCCTTGAGGAGTGCCAAAGCTTGCAAATTTGATTGAAGAAATGACTTGATCAGGATGAGGACACTCGAGAGACAGAGTTGGGCCTGATTTCTTTCGTGCATCAGCTACCGAATTCCACATGTCAATAGGAAGTGTATGAGTCTCCGAAACATGTGAGCATACACTTTGTATCTCTCTTGTTGCAAAAGACAGCTTCGTTGGATCCCCGCCCATTTCCTCAAACAACACTAAGACGTTTCCACTGGATTTCAGCCATGAACGAGGAACGTGGTATCTGCAAAGTTTATATATGAATATTTCATTAAGATTCCTTAACTAGAATTGATACAACATTTCACCAGATACTCTCTGCTAACTTTTGACTCAAAACATTTGAGATATGCTAAAGACTTACAGCAGCTGGGATGGTTTTCCGCAATTTTTGAGACATTTGTTGGAATTGTAAGATCCTCTATAATTGCAGGAGTCAGTACAGCCATTATCTGGTGCAGTATAGGTAGGCCAAAATCGACCAATGCTTTGCCCATTCACCCATGCTTCACCCTTCCCCATTCCGGTAAAATCCATCGAAATAGGGGTATCACCATCAGGGGCATCAAAATTTGCCTAAATGAACAAGAGTTGTATTTTAGTTATCGACTAATCGAAAGAATTGGACAACTGTTACCTTCGGATAGTTACAGGCACAAGTACATGAACAAACAAATAATAAGATATAGTTGTTTGTAGGCAATTAGCAAATGCTCAGAGTTATCCTTAAATTATGTATCTGGAACATATAAAAAGAAAATATTACCTTATACCATATTAATGGTTGGTTTGTAGGCAATGCAGTTTGTGACTTCCAAAGTGAAGAACCTCCATTAGATAAGCCCAAATCTTCTCCTTTCAATCCAACCTGACCAACAAAGTACACATGATAGGAAAAGTTAATGTGACTATCCTTCAGGATAAAAAAAATTATCCTACCAGAGATTTGTCGAAAAAATTGAAAGACGAGAAAGATTTCATAATGGAAAGAAATCCTATGAACCTATCTTAAGGTATTGAGAAAGTTAAACTTAACCTGATATGTCCACTGCTTCGACGAAAGATCAATAGTAGAGCCATTTTTGAAACCTTTCAATTGCACTGGACCGGTAATCCCTGCTCCCTTGAGATCAAAGAATGCTCCATAGTTCTGGATTCAATACCAGGCATGTATTAAAATGACGCTTCTAAAATGGAAACATAACAATATGAAGTTCTTCATAGATATTAGAAGTTAAAAAATCAATGACCAAATGAATAAGTTCGGATAACAAATTTTCCACACGAACTGATGTGAAAAATAAAAACTTCAAACCTGAAGCCCCACAGTCACACTCAACAGGTCAATTTTGTTTACTCCGGACACAAGGGTGACAGGAACTTCAATTGTGACTTTAGAATTTCCATTGTTGCCTTTTCCACTTCCTACAAACAATCACAAGGTGTATGCAAAATGTCAAGCACCAGTGAAACTTAATTTAAGGGCAGTGAAAATCATATATAGTACGTATTCCACTATCTATAGCTGCAACAAGGATGACTTATCTGCCACTTCCAATATATCACGGCAGACATGCTAAATACAATATCACCACCTAATATGCTTCAGCAGAACTTTTGCTTTAGCGCCTTGAATAATCTTAATATAAATTGTTGGAGTAAACTTAAAATAGCTTCTTTATAGATGTATGACACTCCATATATCAGTCCATAAGATAGATCATGACAGTATCTTCTCATTGTTTTACGTAACTAGTATGTCGGCAACAAATATCATTCGTTTTCGTTACCTGATAGCTTTCCATTAATGAAAGCATGAAGAACATGGCCAAGTGATTCCACATGAAGTACCATTGCAGCTCCATCTTGAAGGAAAGGCTCATCATTTTTTACATCGACACTGGAAAACAAATCAGAATTGATTTCAGAAGAGTAAAGTTTGGAGCAGCTAAAAATCATGCGAGCAAACAGAGAACACTAGTTATTCTCACAAAATGCAGCTGAGTGCAGATTAGAAACTATAAAAGTGGAACTACTATAATTAGCTGTAGTATTTTTCTGTCTTTACCTCAGGGAATACCAGAGGTAATCACTTTTATCAGATGTAGTATTTATCTGTTCCACCAATCCCATTTTTGTGAATGCATTATCACTCGAGATGCCTACAGGCTCATTAACTAAAGTCCAACCTGACAGGGATCCGCCAGATGCATCAGCTGCCGAAGACCGAGTAACAAATGTTGAGATGGTTGATATGGAGTTTATCTGTCACCAAGAAATGTAAAACTCTCAGCTTGGGCTAGAGAGGAAGTTTGCTGATGATAATGCAATTGTGAAGAGAAGGGCATCCTTGTGGACACTACCGTGTTTAGTACTGTGGATGCAAATTCTTCTAGTAGGCATAACTAGTATAAAGTATTACCCTTGATAGCCTAATATCAGATCAACTATACAGCAAGCTATGATCCAAACTAGACAAGATTATGAGCCGAACCTTTGCAGTATTAAAAGCCACATTCTTGCAGTCTGGTAAGATGCTCACAGACCAAGCAGGTAAATGATATGATTTTCCATTGAAGCTCACGGTAGCATCAGATTGCGTAGCAGTATTGGAGAGAAATGCAGCACACTCTGATCCAGTTTTATAAACACTGGCCTGAAAGAAGAAGAGGATTTGTAGTTTATAATGTGAAGTTCTTAAAAAAGTAATTTTATCGGTACAACATGTTCTTCTCTTTTACTATGGTTTGTTTTTAAGCAAAATATCTGAAACAACAAAGGAGGAGAAGAAGGTAAAATAAAAAGGAGACGAGATGATGCAAGGATGTTTGCTTTACTACTGCTGAGTCCTGATTTCTAAAGCCATGAGTATGGCATGCTTAGAAAATCGGTTATCAGGATCATTTGAGCAGCAATAGGTTGAATATACTGGGAAACTCGGATAGCTAGTATCAGCTTCTTATGAGCTAGATTCTTCTGCAACAAAAGTTCTTTCAGGGTTGACCGAAACATTTGACAGTAACTATAGTAGTCTGGCCGTCGTACAATACAATACACGCCACAACTGATTCCAAACTTGTTAATCATAGGTCAAACAAGATTTTTCTTGAAGGAACAACTAAAAAGTTCTTCATCAGGGATTGGAACTGTTTTGTGTTAGAAAATGGTAAATACACCTCTATAGTAGAGCCCAGAGAAGTGATGTTTGGATCAGTTGCCACCATTGCAGCCTCACAAAGCTTTATGGCTTTATGGAGATCTTTCAAGTGACCCCACTTTGGTTGTCTTATAAGCCCTGCATTTCTCAATGGAGATTTTTACTTAAGTGAAGTGATAAGTCCTAACAAGACAGGGAAATCAAGAGTGGTCAAGAGGGAGAGGAACTATACCGTATTCATCTAAAGGAGCATCATAGTCATAGCTAGTTGCAACAAACGGCCCACCACTGGTTCGGCCAAAGTTTGTTCCCCCGTGGTACTGTTCAAAAACAGTAAAATATCTTTTAGATACTTAGTTCATCAGTCAACTGTCATGCAGGCAGAGAAGTAAAATTCAAGAAACTTATACAGTACCATGTAATAATTCTGGAAGGTTCCGCCTCGCTGGAAAAATCGAGCCACAGCAAAAGCAATGTCTTCCACAGGTCTGTATGGGACAGCACCACCGAAAGAAAGAAACCTATGTTCCAAACAATTCAAGAAGGCAGCAAGTATGACTGAAGGTATCCATATCAACCTACTAATAGCCAAACGCCTTACCATCCAGTCCAATCCTCAGTCCACATCTTGGGTGTTTTATCAGAATTTTGCTTGAATTGGTCACAATAGAATCCATTGCAAGTGTTAATCTATCATTATCGCAGCACACACAGAAAGTTAGTTGCCGTAGTGGCAGTCTGTACCAATTGTCAGAAGTGTTGGCTAGTCTATAGAGGTTCTCAAGGTGCTTTTTCTATCGGTTAAACAAAGGATGAGATACAAGAAACTCACAGTGGGAGGGGGCGCATCTGGTTGCTGACACATAACCCATGGCACTCCTGTACCCAAAGATGTAGCCATTGATGCTGCCCAGTTGACATAAGGTTTGGCACGAGGACCATAACGAGACTCGATATCACCATTGCCATACTCATTTTCTATCTGCTTGGTCATGAAAGCATCTTTAGTACTCAAAACAATAACAAAGAGCAGCTAATATCAGACTCGTTTCTTAGTACTCTGAATGTAGTATATCACTATGAGAAGCTAACCTGAGACAAGATAACTGGCCCACCCTGGGATGCATAAAGATTCTCTTGCTTGATCATGTCAACAATTTTGGCCGTGAATCGCTTCATTTCTGCCTACAACAGGAATCCCTCATGTAAATGAACTCCAATACCAGTATCCAAGGAAAACTAATCAATAGCATAAAGGGAAAATTACCTTGAATGGTTCATTGTCGGTTCGAAATTCAATACCAGGAATGAAATGCAACCAAAGAGGAAATCCACTGTCTCAAAATAGATCAAAACCATCATTTATCAGCAAAGCAAAATCCATAAATTATAAAATTGCAATCGTTGAGTTGAAAAATAGCAAAAAGAATGTAGAGTTACCCATAGTTCCATTCTGCACAAACATAAGGCCCGATTCGTACATGAACATACAAACCAGCTTTCCCCACCAACTTCACAAAATTAATCAAATCTTTCCTTCCTTCAAAGTCATACTGCAAATGTGTTCATCACATTAGTTCTTCCATTTTCCATTTTCCATTTTCCATTTATCGTTTTCTTCATTTGTTTAAGTGGAAAAACTTTAGGCTATACCCTTTCATACTCAAAATGGAATTCTCAAGTTTACCGATCAAATTTCTCTAGGTCAAGATTTCTAACTTTAATAAAAGGAAAACAACTCATTATTTTATTTGTTCAATCAAGTTCTTGGCACTTCGATCATTTTTATCTTGCGCCAAGGGTGTATCAAAAACAACCCTCTATCTCACCTTTGAGGCAGTGATACGTACTGCGCACACTCTACCCAAACCCCACTTTATGGGAATTTACTGGGTCTGTTGTTACTGTGTAATCAAGTTCTTGGAACTCAAGGTAAAAAACAGTAAAAGTAGGAACTTTTCCATTCTTTTCTTCTTGGTCCATAACTGAAGCAAAGAATAGCAACAACACTTGTAGGGGAAGCCAACATTTGAAGTTTATGGGCTCGAAATTTTAGTCCTTTAGAGTTACTATATCATATTCTAATAAATTTCTAAAACAAATAAAATATTTGAACCCAACAAATTACTGGTTCTGCTGAACATGCTTCCTACACTCCATCTCCGTCCCTAAGTCAACATTAAAGCTAAAATTACCTGAGGAATTCTCAAGTTCTCCAATCAATTTGTCTAGTTCAAGATTTCTAACTTTATTAAAAGGAAAACAAATCATTACTTTATTAGTTCAATCAAGTTCTTGGTACCCGAAAAGTAAAAAATCTATGTCGCTCGAACTCTTCAAAAATACAGACAAACGTTGAATGCTCCAAAGTTTGTCCAGTATCCTACATGGGTGCCACAACAGTTTTGGAATGCCCGAGCAACATTGGCGAAAAATAGGAACTCTCATACTGAAGCAAAGAATAGCAACAACACTAAAGCTGAAACTACCCAGAAATTCTCAAGTTATTCAATCAATTATGTCTAGTTCAAGATTTCTAACTTTATTAAAACCAAAAGAAAACTGAAGAAAATAACTCATTACTACTAAATTATTATTAGTACAATCAAGTTCTTGGAACTCGAAAAGTTAAAAAATTTATGTTACTCGAATTTTTAAAAATATAGTCGCTACACATAAAATCCTCCAAAAATTGTGCACTTTTTTGGAATCTTACATGAATACTGCAACATTTTGAACTTGAAAAGTTAAAAAATTTATGTTGCTCGAATTTTTAAAAATATAGTCGCTACACATAAAATCCTCCAAAAATTGTGCACTTTTTTGAAATCTTACATGAATACTGCAACATTTTTAAAAAGTCCAAGCAACACAGGTAAAAATAACAACTTTCCATAGTGAAGCAAAGAATAGCAACATCAGTACTAAAGCTGAAATTACATGAGGAATTCTCAAGTTATCCAATCATTTTGTCTAGTTCATGATTTCCTAACTTTATTAAAAGGAAGCCAACTCATAACTTTATTAGTTCTTCTTGAAACTCAAAAAAGCAAAAATACTATGTTGCTCGAACTCTTAAAAAAAGCAATCATTGGAAATACAATCCTCAAAAAATAATTCACTTTTTAAAAATCCTAAACAAAATTCAACAATATTTTTATAAAGTCCGAATAAAGTAGCACCATACAATAGAGCTGAAATCACCTGATCTCTAACAGGTTCATGAATGTTCCAGAAAACATAAGTTTCTATAACATCCAGCCCTCCATCTTTTGATTTCTGTATAAGATCTGGCCACATCTGCATTAACACAAAAAATAATTTTATTTTTTTTTTTCAAAAAAGAGAAAAAATGGAAAAAAAGAAAGAAAAACTCACATCAGGGGTACTCCGAGGATAATGTATAGAGCCAGAAATCAAAACTCTACGTTTGCCGTCGACGACCAATGCCCGGTGATCATACGTGACATTACCGGCAAATGACGTCATCACCAAACAATGCAAAAACACCACTCCAAACACTAACATTATGGCTGATAAACAACCCCCACTTCTTCCTTTCACACTCATCAGCATTTTTCGGCCAGCTAATTCTTGATTTTCCGATCAGCTAATTCTTGATTTTCAGATCAGCTATTATTTATAACAACAACAACAATGTACTAAGTTGTTACGTAGAAGCAGAGTTTTTGCAGCTTTTAAGGTAGCTTTGTTTGCCTTTAAACAAATCAAAATTCTTTCTTACACACAACACAACAGAAAGATAGCAACAGAAGAAACAAAAGTGGCACTTTTTCAGGTGCTAATATTAGCAATGTTAAGAAGTTTACTTAGTAAAAAGGTTGACAGATTTTTTTTCCTTTTTAATGAAACCTTGAAACTAATGTAAAGAAGAGGATAATGGATCAGTTATTGTATGCCTGAGACGACACGACAACTATTAATGTTAAAACAAAAATTGTGATAAGCTGATGATGATGATGACGTTGTTATTGTCTTCTTGTTCATCATACTCATATGCAGTGGAAGGCTTTATAGCAGTCTTACTGAAGAATAAGAAGGAAAAGAGATGCTTTTATTATTGATAATAAGATACTGAATATATATACATCTCAGCTTAACTAAATTTACAATAATTATCTAATTACTTCAACTAACCGATAAAGTTATTATCATGTGTTTCTAAACACTTATAATAAGCTATCAATTCATTAAAGTCTACTTAAAAAATTTAAAAATAACGATTCATATTAATTTACTTTTCAATTATTATACTTTAAACTCAAAAATAACTCAATATATCAAAATAGTTGTCTAAGTCTTAAAATAATCACCGTATGAAGACGGCGGACCACCCTCAAAAATGGTGATATGGACTGACTGTTGTGTTGGACAGTGAGCTGGAAGTCGCCGTGTGAGACGGCAGACCCCCAAAGGATGGCGATACAAATTGCGGGTTCCAATATTAAAAATAAACTCTTATAAAAATATAAAATAAAACTACATATAATATGTGCTTGCTGACAAAATGCTTGCACTTTTTCAGGAAGCTGGCGAGGCTGCCTTTTGCAGCATAACTAAAGATGCAGTAAATACTTCTGAGAATTTAGTAATTAATTTACTTTTTGCTGAAAATAAGAAATTATAACTGAAAATTTTTATTGTGTGAGAGACACATATTACATGATAGACAATAATTGTAAGTAATCCTCTCAAGCTTTGTCAAGTAGTCTTTTGGTCCCACTTTTATAGCCGTTCCATTTCTCTCTTTCTCCTATTTTAAATTATTTTTTATTTTTATTCATTTCTTTTAATGTTTTGCTATTATTTTAGTTTTAACATTTTCATTCACCAAAGCGTAAAAATTTATATTTTGTGGTGTGGTATTTGCGACTCTATTTTAGATACTAGATGACTAAAGGCTCGTGGTATGGAACCAGTATAACTGATTATATATTTTAAATTAATTTTATATAAATAAATTTTTAATTTTTTATTATTATTTTGCTCAATTAAAAAATCTTAAAAAATTATTATTGATAATTTATATCAGATTTAATTTTCTAATAAAAGGCTTTATAAGAAGAAGGATACTCAAGTATCACTTTCAATAGAATAAAAGGTTTCAGATTTAATCTTGTTGATAATATCATTTTTACAAATAAGTAAATTCAAATTTAGTTAAATCTCGATATAAATATCAAACAAAAAATTCTTTAAGAAGAAAGAAACTTAAGCCATCTCTTTCATTCGGATAGAAAAAATCCTATATTTTTCAGGAAAGTCCGTCTCAATAATTACCACCGGCAAGAAAGTGGTGGGTGTTCGAACAAAAAATTATTATTGATAGTCGAAAGGATTGGAAACTTTCATATAGTAGGATCTCTTAATAGTGTGAGACCTTTTGGAGAAAATCATGCTGAGTTTGGCCAAAAGCGGATAATATCACACCATATAAGAATGTCTTTGGGCTTGTCTGAGCTCAACAATTGATATTAAAGCCCAGGTTCGGTGGGACGAGTATGGTGATGTGGCGGAGTGATAGAGTGCGGAGTGGAGTTCGGTTTGCTTGCCCTTACGAGATTCAAGATGCACACACAAGAAGAACCTAGTTGCGGGATTTGGTTGCTATAATACTCAAACAATGTGGGTGACACATAGTGAATCTCGGTGACCCATGGATCGTGGTGTTGGGCCACGTGGAACTTAATTCGAGGGGAAGATTGTTGAGTGTGCTAACAAAAGTCTTACATTGATAGCCGAAATGATTGAGAACCTACATACATATAAGGTGTAGGATCTTGGTGTGAGCCTTTTAGATAAAACTGTGCGGGCTTTGCTCAAAATGGACAACATCAGAGTGTCTTTAAACTTATATGAGCCCAACAAAAAAGAATAGTAAACAGTAAAAAAAAATTACCCTTATAATATGAGGTGAGAAATTAAAATGGCATGTCTCATTTACTCATATTTGGTGATTATATTAAATTTTAAATTATATTAAAGTTTAAAAAGTCTAACTAATCTAAATTTGTGAATATAAAATTTATCAATTTTTTTTTAAAAAATACTTTTTGCTCTCGCCATTCAAATTATCAAAAGTGTTTTGTCTAAATTAGGATTTGAACGTTAGACTCCATGATGTTTATATTTTTTTATATTTTAAATTTTTTAGTAAATTTTTTGCATGCGTCACGAAAAATAAATAATTTAATTTGTTTGGTGTCTGCCATCTCTGTATGCTATCAGTTTCCATTTCATTCTCATGATGAATAAATTGAATTGTGTGTCATACTGCTAGGGAATGAGTATTGATTTTGCATTTTTCATTTGATGGTGAAATGATAAATATATTTTTATTTAATCAGAATTTTTTTTTCAAGTCGTGAAATTATATTTAATAAAAACCATAATTTTTTTTTCAAGTCGTGAAATTATATTTAATAAAAACCATTTTATCTCAAACAATTAAATTTTGCAATGGGAATCAGTATGAATCATGTTCTAAAGCATAATGGAGTATCAAACATTTGGTAAAAAACTATAAAGCATACGTAAACTTTACTCAATTCAATCGCGAAGTTATTTTTAGCGAAAAATAATCAGATCTACATTGTTTATCGAGATATTATATGAAGTATGAAAATTAAATATTAACTATTATATATATATATATATTTAAATTTAAACACTTTTAACATAATTAAAGAAAATATAATTCTTTATTAAATTTCTCATTAAATTACTGAATTCGCCCAACTCAAAGTGATAATGTGCAATAACTTATCTGTTGTAATTTTATTAGTAATTTTTTTAAAAATAAAATATATGTATTCTTATTCTTATATCATGAAGTTTGAAAGATAATTTTTGAAAGATCCTTACAACTTTATAAAAAATACTGAGAGATTTTTATTAGATTAATCTCATAAGGATAATTTAATTTAATTTTAATTATATAATTAAATATTTTAATTTTAAAATGTACATTTACACACTTTTATTTGTTTTTTAGTGTCAGATGAATATTTTAAATTATAAAATATTTATCTAAATATTTTTAAATTTATGTGTTATATCAATATCAAGCATTCGTTAAAAATAATATTTAGCTATGCGTTAAAATTAAAATACACACTCTCAAAATTAAAATAATTATTTGTCAGCTAAGATTAAGATGGTGTGTTGTTTATATTCTATATATTATGTCTTTTTATTAATAAAAGGTGTAAACGTGTAACATGTCAGATTGTGTAACATTATTATTTGATTAAGATTGATTACATTATTAGTGCTTTTTGACCTATGTTCCAACTTTATTATTAAAATGTTCTAAAAAATATAATTAAACGTGGTCTTGGTAAGTAGCACCCAAAGTTGTCGGCGATAAGTATTTTTTATTTTTAATTAAAAAATTTAACTTTAAATTCTTATAAGTATGAAATTATTTTTATTAAAAAATATTTTATCTTTATATACCAAATTTTTTAATATTAATTTAAATTTAATTAAATTTTAATATAAATACCAGATATCAAGTTGAAAAAATAAAAAAAGGAATGTATGATTACACACATTATCGAAGGTCTGTTGTGTAAGCTCACATGTTCCACTTTTTACCTACCCTTCCCACTTCAAAATATTTTATTTATTCTTGATTCATTTGATATATAAATTAAATTATTTTAAAATTATAATTTTGAAGCTAAATTATTTTACTTAAAATAAGATAAAATAATTTTATCTCGAATGAAATAAGATGGGAAATTTTGATATTAAATTTACGATAAATTAATAATGTGTTTAGTAAATGCTATAAATTTATAAAATGTACCAAACACAGTATAATTCTTCTTTAGGATATTTCATCTTATATCGTGTATCAAATGATCCACAATATTTTTTCTATTTTTTGTTTTATTTTAATTTTTAATTCATATGGCTTGACAAGAGTCACATTCAACGTGGTGCAGCTGGTCTTGTGAGTGTGATTTGCATTATCCTTAGGCTAATATGTAAACAATTATCTTAAATTTGATATACAATTAAAAAAAAAAAATATTTTCAGTCTGTCTGAAATAAATTATCCGTTGTGCCAAATATTAATGAACATGGGGCAGGGACGGATCTAGTAATGCGGTTACAGAGTTTACCTGTACTTTTTTAGTTAAAAAATATATTATAAATATAAGATATATTTTATATTTATATATTAAATTCGAATCAACTGAATGATGAACAAAGATTAGTTCAAACGTTTTAGTTGAAAATTTTGAATCTGTCAATGACATGAGTGGATCCAACATGTTGAATGGGAGTTCCAAAAGTTCATTAGATTTTGCTCAAATTATGTAATATTTATTATTATTATTATAAAAGTTAAAATTATTTTAATAAGTTCATAAATTTTAAATGAAGGTATTACCATTTGGACCAATGGTGTCATGAATATGGACCAAGGTGGTCCCCTTCCATGTGCAATAATAGAGATAAATATCTTTCACTAATTAATTGCCTTGTCCTTTTATCACTTTCAATACTATTCCAATCTTTCATTATTTTTCCAATTTCATTTGAGTTTGGTAACGCATATCATTTGCATGGCATATATATATATATATATCGAAATTAGCTAATATATTTGTATATGTATTTCAAATTTATATTGTATTGACTACAAATTGTTATTATTTAAAATTATAGTTATGAATCATAATTATGGATTATTGTTTACCATATAACATAGTTTTTACTTAAAAAATATTCATCAATCTAGGCGAATCTAGGAGATGGAAGGGTATTCACTCAAATACTATCAATTAAAAAACATATTATATGCATAAGATGATTTTATTTTATTTTTTATGTCTGTCTGTATAAATTTTGAATTTCTTGAACACAAGTAGAAGGTGACTTAGTGATTTAAGGAATTCAAAATTCAACTAGAGATTTCGAATTCAATTTTTGAACACTTGTTAAGGTGACGTCTTGATTTCATCTGGATTATTTGAATCTGAGTATTTGATTGATAGTTACCTGGTTCAGTAAAAGTTGATTTGATTCAATTATATATCTTATGTGTTTATTTGCTAGATAATCGTCTGTGTGAAGGTCATATAGTTTGATGGGGATTTGGTTGTGCCGGAAGTTTCCCATCATCGCTTTATCTCAAGGTCATTTGAGGACATTGTTGAGTACCATTATTTTTGTAGTCACACTACTTGTTTTTCTGCAGCACATTTTTATGTAGGTTCGAAGCATGATACTACTTGATTCTCTTCGTTCATTTTGTCTGAGGCTTCTGATCGAGTTTTCAGGAGGTAGCTATCAGATTTGTTTGCAGACATCGTAAATTCTCACAGTTTATATTGCATCTTTACTATTTCAGACATTGTTGCCACTTTGTCCCTGTACTTAATTTTGGATAGATGCTTGTATATTGTGACAATCGAATTTAGGAGTTCTGATTTATTGAAGCTTATTTTTGTCTTCTCACTTTGTCTATTTTATTTTCTATTTTTTGTTTATTATTTTGATACTAGGTTGACTTACCTATCGGAAGAGCATTGGATAGGTGTCATCATAGTCTGCTTTTGGATTGTGATGCTATCATTTGACATTGTAATAACTTACAACATTTTAGATTATAATCTATAATTTTCTCGTAAGATTTCAATTTGCTTAAGATAATTTTTTTAAATCATAGTCTAAAACGTTCATAAATTATATTTAAAAATGCCAATAAATGAAGACAAGAAAAATTGGGTGATAATTCTGACTTTTGATGATGAAAAAGGGGTTAGTTTCTTCATTCAATTTCAACTTGCTACACTTTGATCAATTACATGATTAAACTCTCCCATAGTTGTCCTCCTCTTTTTTTTCCCTTCTAATTCGTACAATTGCCTTATCCTTTTTAAGAATTAATTTGCCACCTGTTATTTGCATTTGTAAGTAAGCTAATTCCTAGCTCGGAGCGATAAATAAGGGTCATAAGAGAGAGAGAAAGAGAAAAGCGAAAGTAGAGAAGAAAAAAATTAATTATATACAACGCAAAGGAAATCCACCTCGAGAATATGATATTAGTGGCACATAAAGCATCTATTAATACATAATACAAGCTGAGTAATACTATATACATATACAAAATTTTATCCTCAAAAAATATAATATAAGACAGATCTACACTGATGGAGATGAATCACCTCAGACACTAAAAGCTCACTGTAGTCTTCCAAATCCTCAAAATCAGCTCCGCATCACTGCATCAATAATGGCGACTCGTGCTAAGATCTGCATGACTCATGAGTATATATATTTATTTATTTATACATATATGAGCTGTTGGATTAGTTCAAGATTATCTTATCTTTATATATATTTTTGTAATGTAGCCATTGCCAATATCAGGGCTCACGGATATGAATTGCATTCTTGGATAAGAATACAAAAAAAGGCAATCTTAAATAATATCATATACAATAAGTTTTCTGAATCAACTACTTTTAACAAGTAAGGTCATTTTTTCAAAAATACTTTAAAAATAAGTTTCATGTTTTTCTTTTTTCGGTTCTCACCAGATATCGGATATTCGTATTGAGGTATCATTATATTAAAATTTGTATTGTAATGCTCATTTCTAAGAGTGACACTCCCAGCAAGATCTTTTTCATTCTCATGCGATCGAACTCGATATATCTAATTAAAAATAGAGGAATTCAAAATCTCAAGGTCTTGGATAGATGGAGGAGATTCAAATTCATTCAACCTAGAGTGTAGCGAGGGGTTCACTCGACCTCCCTCGATAAAAATGATTGTATATATAAAATATGTTTTAAATTTTTTATTTGTATATATAAATTTTAAATCTCATAAACATAAAATTAGAGGTCGGCCTAATAGTAGAGGGACTTCAATATTCTCCTTAAGATTTCACGTTTAAATTTTATATTTTTATTTTTCAAAACTCTATTTATATATTTTTTAAATCCACCACTTGTATTCACTAGTGCATCATATGCCACGAGTTAAGTTTTCTCCTATAATACATGACAAAAATTATATAAAAAATAATCGAATATTCGTTTGTTGGAGTTCCAATTTCCAATGTTAAAAACAGACAAAATATAAATAAAATCAAAGTCATTTTATTGAAAAAGAACAGACAAGAAAAAGAGGACATTGAAAAATAAAATGTAGGTGTACTAATTCACAAAAGAAAAAACATGTGAAAACGAATATTTAATAGTTGGTCCTCAGTAGGAAAAAAAAAGTGGTCCTCCTAATTTCTCATAAAAAATTTAAAACTAAAATCTACCTTTTAAATATAGATAAAT
>JBDJHY010000008.1:7640385-7651740 GCA_039654485.1 Withania somnifera | reverse complement strand
TTCATATGTATCTCGCAGACATTAAAATATGCAAGATACATAAAACTTAAAATTAAGATTCGCAAGCATTAAAATATCTAAGAGACACATGCATAAAAATTATTAAGATACACAATAAACAATTAAAAAGTCTCATTGTTCTCTAAAATATTCAAGATACAAAAGTCTTAAAATATCTAAGATACACAAACCTTAAATTATTTCAGATACACAAAAATTTAAAAACTTATATCTGAAATACCACTGGAATACCTTTGAATTTAGTGTCGAATTTTTTGTTAAAGATACGTTAAATTCAACAGAGACAATTCAAGATTTGAATTTTGAATTTGCATTACAATTAAATAATGATTTATTTTTCAAATCGATTTCCCTTGATTCTCTTAAAAAAATCATGTTATTCTATTACATAAATAAAATCAGTTTCCTTAAATATAGCAATCACTTCTAACGTATTTAAGATACACGCGCCAGATAAACACAAAAATTATAATTAAGTAAATTTATTGCAATTTTTATAATTAAGTCTCAAATCTGTTGTGTTTCTGTAAAATGGCCAAATAGAAAAGGTGAAAATGATAGTTAAGGGCCCAATTGGCCATTGAAGGTAAGTTTGTGTAGCCCAAAAATAAAGTAAACACAACAGTACCTTTGAGCCCACTAAAAGTAAGATTACCCTTCCCATGTTTTAAACAGTTTATACTTTATATTGTGTTAAATGCTCGTGCGCTGCTAAAGTCAGTGTGTTGTCATAAAGAGACTCATCAGTGGTAGTTTTGTAATTGTTGGATACCAATAGGCTATTTCGAACGACAATTTAAAATTTTTATTTTGCATGTCGAAAATATTAAGTTCAGGTGAATATGGTGACAAAATGCTACATTTGTCACTACCCAAAACCAATGGTGATTAGCTAAAAAAAACTAGGTTATCCGCTACTGGTGGAGATGACAGATATCTCGTGAATTTAGTCTACGTGCGCGAAAGCTGGCCGAAAAACCACGTGTCATTCAAAAAAAATTAGTTTCAAAAGTATGGAGAAAAAATCAACTATTTTCAAAGTGTATGCTAAGATATCGAATAATTTTGTTCTCAACAAGGTAGGTAGATAGATGAAAACCACAATAATAAATTTAGTGTAATCATGTGAGGAGGATAGTGTATATGGACTCTTTACTCTTAGTTTAAAAAAAGGATAAAAAGGTAAAGCCAAAAGAAAGAAGTAAAAAAGTCAATAAACAGAGTAAAAAAGAACAACATAATAATATGACGATCAAGACTGAAGAAACACTAATTACAAATAAACAGATAGATAAATAAAAATAATCAACTAAGATTTAAACTCAAGTTTTGAATGATTTTTGTTTTTCATTTTATTAGTAATAATAAAATTTAAATCACACAAATATCTTTTATATCCTTTTTTGCATGACATAAATTGCAATCGTATAATGCAAAAAGAACTTACATCATTATTAATAATATATTAAATAAAATCAAAATATATCTACTAGTATACAAAGACGTATAAAATAGGGTAGAGAAGGACACCCGGGAGTCGAGGGGCAATTTAGCGCAGCGCCAAAAGCGCAGGCTCACTGCGCCCACTCTGCCCATACTCTTTCCGAAGATGTTATCCCGTCATTTTGGTAAGCTAATTAAATTATTTTTTTATTATAATTTTAAAATTTATATTATATTAAAAAATATAAAATACATTTTGCTTAAATGGGATAAGATGGATATTGCACGACTAAATTTGAAATTAAATTTATATCATATTTGATTAATGATATAAACTAGTTTTGAAATAAACTTATATCATTAATCAAACATGATATAAATTTAATATCAAATTTAATAATGAGATATTTCACTTTATCTCGTGTGCTAAACATCCCCAAAAGATATTTGAATTGACTTTTAAAAACAGTTTATAAGTTAATGAGTCGTTTGATATGCAGACTAAATTAAGTATGGGATAAAGTTTATATACTATGTTTCATTGATAGTTCTACTGTCTACAAGCGCAATATAGAATTTATCCCAAATTTAATTTAAAGATATTTCTCCTTATTCAAAATTAAATGTGATAGATAATATCTAGTAATTATCAACACAATTAAGAACGTCCAGATAAAAAAATTATAGAAATATATCATTTTAAAAAAAGATAAATTAAAAATAAAAATATATACTAATATAATTTTTTTTAAATCAAGTTAACAAAGTATTTTTTACTTGATATTTCATCTTTTATTATTATATTAAACTCAGAAAGACAAAAAGCTTTTGAGTTCGTGAGTGTTAAAAGACAAAAATAAATAAATAGCTCATGAGTTTTAACGAAGGTATTTCATACTAATAAATACTTTTTACGTCTTCAATAATTTGTCGTTTTTTTTTCACGTATCTTAAGAAAAAGTTAATTATACATATATTTTTTTTACTATTGTCTCCTTATTATGTCGCAAGGTATAATTTTTCTTTGTTAAATATATATTTTACTAAAGTATTTCTAATTCTCTGAAACAAAATGAATAAAATAAAGATTAATTAATTTTCTTATAAACTTCTAAATAATAAAATAACTTAAATAAGTATTTTTTAATATTAATTTTGAAATAACTATTTTTACAACTCACGATAAATAATCAAAAACAAATAAGGTAGTAATGTAAAAATAGAGGCACTTGTTTATCTTTCTTTTTGAGGAAAATGATATAAAATAATAGTTGGGAGACTGCCAATGATATTGAGGCTACCAAATGATAAAATCTTGAATTCAATTTTTGAATATGATTAAACAGACTTTATACGATATAAATTAAAATTAATTATTAAATAATAATCGGGAGACCACTAAAGAATACTAAGGTGTTTCTGTTTTAGAAAGTAGCCTTGAATTCGAGTTCTGAATATAATTTTTTGGATAAAAAATGCTTTCTTCAAATAGAGTCTAACAAGATAAATTTAAATTAGTTAAAATTTAATTTTAATATCAAGCATCAAATAATTAAAAAAAATAATTAGGGTATCTTAGTAAATTCCACTTAGCAAGAAAGAGATTGGTAAGGCAAGAAGCATAATTAAATTCAGTGACCAAAAAGGGATAGTGCTACTTGCTAATGCAACACCCATAAATGGTTTTTTTTTTTTTTGAGAAGTTTAAAAGCTGCATTTGTTTGTATTCAATGAGAAACTTCCCTTTTGTCTTGGTGGGTTGGGTATGGAGGGGCCTCACCTTATGCTGAGTTTAGAAATTATTTTTCCAAATTTAGTAATAATATTTTGATGTATTAAGTTCGCGTTATATATAAATTTAAGAGAATAGATAAATTAAATTCGTTTTATGTACATGATCTTATTTTATGTTTATATTTTTGATGATTGAATCTGTAATTTTTTAGTCGTGAGGCGATAAATTTTATCGTTATTTGAATTATTTTTTTCTTCAAAATTAACAGTTATATCTTAAAAGTTACAACAATCAAAGACGGATATAGAGTATTAATATTAGATTTATTTGAACTACTTTTTTTTTTTATGCAAAGCATAAATTTACCTGTAAAAAATTCATGTAAATTACAACAAACAACATATATGAATTTGTAACTTCTAAAATGTAATGAGTTTCCAATACTAAAATATCAAATATTAAATCCACAAAACTTAAATTCTAGATCAGTTTTTGACAATAACTATGTTTTAGTTTTAAATAACTCTAATTGTGAGAGAATTAGCAAAATT
This sequence comes from Withania somnifera, assembly GCA_039654485.1. Classification (NCBI taxonomy): domain Eukaryota; kingdom Viridiplantae; phylum Streptophyta; class Magnoliopsida; order Solanales; family Solanaceae; genus Withania; species Withania somnifera. The sequence continues at coordinate 7,647,990 of JBDJHY010000008.1, read as the reverse complement.
AAGATTTTCATAAAGGAATTAAATATAAAATTAGCAAACATACAAAGATGTTGAAAGAATTCAACATCTATTATAAAAATCTAAATACTACAACCCTCCTTTATTTGGGGTTGCGATTGTTGACTTTGTATAAATAGTGTATTTTTTATGAAGGAGATTCAAATGAACTTTTATAGTGCTCTAATTCCCAGCAGTATTTGCGTGCTGAATCATTAATGATCTCAAATTCGAATAAAGAATGAAAATTACGATAAGATGACAATCGACATAAAATTACTTATTCATTTTCAGTACATCAAAACTCAACACTCATAAATAATGACAAATTATTTCAGCTTTTCAATTTCATAATCTCTGCTTTCCACTTTAAATGATCTGTTCCCTCGATTAAAACTATATTTGAAATTTTCTTACCTCACACGACTCATAAATCAATTTTTTTGATATCTCATTTAATTTATATCTTATCAATAAACTTTCTCATAAATCTATCCATAAATCAAAATTTAGCAATTACATGAAAAAAACTTTAACTAGAAAAGAAAACAAAAAGCAAGAATCAATACTATGATTATGCTCCACATATATATTTTTAAAAAGGAAAAAAAACAAAGAGAAAAAGGCAATACAAAGCAAAGCAAAAGAGAGATGGTTGATGAAGATGTGTGGGTTCTGTACTGTCTTTAACCTGTCCCCTTCACTCAACACAGTGTTCGGATCTATCTTTAAACATAACAATAATAATATATAATTAAATAAGTAGATACATATTTTATGTGTGGTAAATTTGTATTCTACATTACGTTTTATATGTATTATGTTACATAAAATATATGTATTTATTTATTTAAATTTAAATGTTTATTTGTATAAATTAAAAGTTAAAAGTATATGAATTAAATCTGATGACTAGTTTGAAAGAAAGTCTATGTATTATGGCACCATAAAATAGTAATATTGAATTTAAAGTAGAGTTTTCTGAGTCCAAAAGGGGCACTAAGCAGTAAGCACATTGGCCTTTTTCTAACTTTTGCTTCTGTGCTACCTTAAGCAATTGTCTATGTCTGCTGCTTCTTCTGCTCCCTCTTCTCAGAACTCCAAAATGGGATTAGAGGAATCATCATACTTTGAATTTCTTGTTATTATCTGATACCCCCTTACCCCTCCCCCACCCCCACCCCCCCACACTTCTCATCTTCTTGCAAAAAAAACATGACTTTCTTGTTCTTTTCTGCTGTGTTTCTTTTCCTGTTCTTTCTTTAAAGACAACCCCCCTTTTTTTTATAATAATATTAGCATTTTTTTGAAACATGATTTGACTTCATTTCACAATTTTCTATTCATCTTTGTGGCAAACACTTGATTACTCTCTTCTCAACTTTTTCTAATTTTGCTTTTTGCTTGTTGTTGTTGTGTGCTTTGTTAGTTGCAATGTTGCTAAACTGAGTAAACAAGAAAAACCTAGATCAAGAAAAGAACCATTTTTCTTTTTTTCTTTTGTCTTATGGAAATTGATCTGAATCATGCATTAGTAAGTGAAGTAGAAAAGAATGCATGTTGTAATGAAGAATGTGACAAAGGGGGAGGTTGTGTTAATTGTTCTGTATTGTATACTTCTACCACTTCTTCATGTTCTTCAAATGCATCTTCCTCTACTTCACTTGCTCCTAGCTCAATTTACATAGAACTTTGGCATGCTTGTGCTGGTCCTCTTACTAATTTACCCAAGAAAGGAAATGTAGTTGTTTATTTTCCTCAAGGTCATATGGAGGAAGCTGCTTCTGTTACTCCTTTTTCACCTATCAAGATTGATTTCCCAACTTTTCGTCTTCAGCCTCAGATCTTCTGTAGAGTGGAAGAAGTGTTGTTGCTTGTAAGAACTTAAATTTTTTTGCCCTTTTGCTTCCCTTTTTGTAATGTTTTGTACCTTATAAAATCTTGTGGAACAGGCAAATAAGGAAAATGATGAGGTTTATACACAGCTCACTCTTCTACCTCTTCCTGAGGTAAGACTAGTAATTTGCTTACATGTTCAATCTTGATGTTTTTCTGTTTTATGTTGTAATTTTGAGTAGAGGTGTTAACTTTAATGTGTTTAGCTGCTTTTTTGTTCATTTTTTGTACATGGTAAAGGGATCTTTTGCTGTTTTATGTTGAAATGTTGAGTAAACGTGTTAACTTTAATGTGTTTAGCTGCTGTTTTTGTTCATTTTTGTACATGGTATTTTGCTGTTTTATGTTGAAATTTTGAGTAAAGGTGTTATCTTTAATGTGTTTAGTTGCTGTTTTTGTTCATGTGTTTACATGGTTCAATTGTAAGGAGCTCTTTTCAGCGGTTTCTACTTGAATTGTCATGCAGTTTTGCTGTTCTGTGTTTCCTTTTTGAGTAAAGGTGTTAACTTTAGTGTTTTTAGCTGCTGTTTTTTGGTCATTTGTTTACGTTTTTCTTTAAGCAAAATGTGTTCTTTTTACTAGAGTTGGTGTTTCTTTTTTACTTTTTACAATGAGCTAGACTGCGTTTTCCATGATTTTTGGTACTTTCCAGTCAGTGGCTATAAGTTTAGAGGGGAAAGAACATGAAGATTCGGGGACAGATGAGGAAGGGAATGGAGTTAATCCAGCGAAATCAGCTTCTCACATGTTCTGTAAAACGCTGACTGCTTCTGATACCAGCACCCATGGTGGCTTTTCAGTTCCCCGTCGAGCAGCTGAAGACTGTTTTCCCCCTCTGGTGTGACTCTGTTGCCGGATTTTTGCTAAAGAGATCGTTAGCTGATTTTCTTGTAACTGTCTGCTAAATTTACTTTTATCTTGGTGCTACATTTTAAAATGTAGGATTACAAAGAGCAAAGGCCCTCTCAAGAGCTAATTGCCAAGGATCTGCATGGAGTAGAGTGGAAATTTCGTCACATTTATAGAGGTATTGAGTTAAATAGTTAGATACTTGCTTGGTACGGTATATTTATGGTTTGATGCTTTTCTTTCAGGCCAGCCAAGGCGACATTTGCTCACTACTGGATGGAGTATTTTTGTCAGCCAAAAGAATCTTGTCTCCGGGGATGCAGTTCTCTTCTTGAGGTATACATATCTGCCATCCCTGCTGGATGTGAAAATAAATACCGTAAAACTTAAATAAAGTAAAACCAGAAATGGAGATAAACAGAATTTTATCCGAGTCCACTGAATTCACAGTATTTATTTAAGAAACTTAATCCCCTCCTAGTACCCGAGGTATATGATTATTTTCTCCCAGGATAGAACGATAAACCACACTGGTGTAGCGGTACTTCAAACCCTGGTGTACAATAAACCCAGAGCAGCCAAATCACACTTAGAACTTACTTTGCATGTACAGGATATATAATATTGTGTTTGGAAGCTGGAAAACCACTAGGACGAATTCCTAGGTTTCAGTATGTCATAATGACCTAGAATGCCGACGTCAAGATCTTGATTGATTCTCTATTCAAATTTTGAAGCTTGTTTAGTCACAATAGTTGTTTGGATTTTATTCAACCAGTCTAATGACCCTTGTAGGGGAGAAGGTGGAGATCTCAGACTGGGAATGAGAAGAGCTGCAAGACCTAGAAACGGGCTTCCTGAGTCGATAATCAAAGGGCAGTACTCTGGTTCAGATGTTCTTTCTTCTGTTGCTACCGCCTTATCAACAAAGAGCACTTTCCATGTTTTCTATAGCCCAAGGTATTTTACTAAATACCTGTCTATATTTTCTGTTTAGTTGTTGGCCTATTTACATGGTAAAATCTGTCGCAATATCCCACGTGCGTACATCGTTCACTAGTTTGGGCTGTGCAATGTTAATGAGATTTGATATTCACGCGCCTTAGATTTCATGAAGGCATAACGGCAAAGTACGTATAAACAAAGATTGCTTATTTGCATCCAACTAGTCATTTGCACGGAGACTGAGATTAGGTGTCTAAGTTTGGATAATCACCATTTAGTTCTTCCAATTTATATCTTAACAAATACAAATGGTGTGGCCTTCTGCGTGCAGATCAGTTATATTAGAAGATTCGCTTAGCTTTAATGAAACAGTTGCTGGAGGAGTAAAGTAGTACTGGTTACTGTCAAACTTGGGAACTAAGCTAGTATTGATGGTGTAAAGTTTGATATCCAGCAATTATGTTATACTTTTTTTATTTAACATAAAAATGCTTTGAAAAATCTAAACAAGGCTGATTAACATCAGTGATTGTCTTCACTGCTAAAAGTTTCGTTTTTGTTCAGTAACGATGATACGATTTTACACTGAAGTATGAGGTAAGATTTGGAATATAATAATTGTGGAGCTCCAAAATGAACCGATATTGTCGCATAGCTAAGTGACAATTTGTTTGGCTCTATTGTTATCCACCTTTATTATATCTATCGATTGTGCCTAGATTGAGGCACAACTAGTTGCTTTCCTGTCATTCACGTGGCATCAGTTACAGACCAAGACATATTTGAGATTTGTAACTCATTGAGTTCCCACATCAGTCATTTAAGGATGAGAAGATCTTCTTATATTGTCTTGGTTCATTCTCACCTCATGAGCCAGTTTATTGGGTTGAGTTAGGCCCAAGGTCTATTTTCTTATGTAACTTAAAGAGTACCCAGGTATTCGTTCCAAAATCTATTGGCATTGATCTTTCTGTTTGCTAAAACGTCAATCACCTTCCAACTAATAGTCCTTGGATTCTGAACTTCAAGTGTCAGTTGAAAATTTTTAGTTGACAGACAAGCTAAGTTGCATGTACTCTTCACTTTCGGTGCCACACCCATGTCAACACGTCATGGGTGTGGGTTCCGTAACGGATTTGGTCAACCGATTTTGGGTACTTGGATTAGGGAACATATATAATGACTTTTGTAAACAAAACAAAAGTTGAGGTGAAATTGAAGAAAATTGAGTACCATATATAGAGAAATTTCTATGTCATTGGATTCTCTTGTTGATCAATAGTTTTTCCTTGCAAGTTTTTCACATAATGTCTGGTAGTTTAGATATATAACTCTACTTTTAGATATTTGAATTATTTTAAGCTGAATCCCCACAGCCATATCCTTACGCCCGAATTTTAAAAGTTAGCTCGTAAAGGATCCGACTTCTAGATCCGTGCTTGTATCGTCTGAGCAACTTAGGAGACAATTTAGACTCGTTTGTTAGACTGAGTGATTCAGATGCATGTCTTTCTATGCAAATGTGGTGAATGCATGCTCTAGTGGTTCGTATCATGTAGGTTTTCCTTGTAGATCAATGCTAGAAATGCAACTTGTCTACTGGTAGTCTCTACCTCTCCTAGTTCGTTTGTCACATTCAGTATCTAAAGCATTCAAAGGACCAAAGGATGATTTTGAGGTTGACCAAAATCGTGCACTAAATTCACCAGTGAAACATCTCTATCTTATCATGTATATAACTACACTTCTTTAGAATACCTAATGGTGTACCTCGGTATTCTCAGGAAAAGGCAAGTACTTACCTATTTCATATTTATGAAATGGAGTAGCTGTTTCTTCTTAGTGATGTTCATATTCTACGGAAAGTTGTTCATTCAGCTTCTCTTCAAGTTTGAATCGAATAAAAGAATGTTCCAGTTAAATATATCATGGGAATGAATTATTTCAATGTTATGAAACCAGTTTATGTCCCAGAAGCTAAATTTCTTAGAGTAGAGCCCATGACGTATAAGGTTGATGAGGTTAAAACATCTACTTTCCTGTCTTTATCAAACGTCTGAAAATTCAGATTTAAAAGTTAATACTGATATGGAAGGGATGATTTAGTTAAGAAGATGTGAAAAGGTATGATTTCTGCTGCTTCCTTCAATTCATGTGTGTTCCCAGCAGAGTCTTGTCCCTGATTATGAAGCCATTTAGGCATTTACTTCCCAAGGGATAAGGAATAACAAAGAATTATGATTTTTTAAGAAAATAATCTGATGGATGAGAAAGTCTCATTTAATGTGCACTCCTGTAGACTGTAGTCAACTTCTTTTATCTTAAAACATGTGAAGTTTATTCCATAGTCACTTTTGCAGCTTGCAGGAGTTTGTCGTGTTCAAGGTATTATTGCTTTTGCTCTTTTAATGCTATGCAGATCATTTGAGGTAAACTTTTCTTATTATGTAGGGCAAGTCATGCTGATTTCGTTGTGCCTTACCAAAAGTACGTGAAAGCCATCAATAGTCGAATTCCTGTTGGGACAAGATTTAAAATGAGATTCGATTTGGATGATTCACCTGAAAGAAGGTACTTGTATCCTTACAAATCCGGTTATAAGTTTTTCCTTGCAGAAGGTTTCTGTTGTAATAGAAATTTTCCACCGCTGCATGCAGATACAGCGGTGTTGTGACTGGGATAAGTGATATGGACCCGTTTAGATGGCCCAACTCAAAATGGAGATGCTTGATGGTACGCCTTACATATAGTTGTCATTTTTTGTAGTTGTTCCGCACCACCTATCACTTCATGTTTTTTAATAAGTTGGATCTGTTAGAAAAAAATGAGAATGTATCTCAAAAGGGAAGTGTTATCATTGACGAGCACGTCGGATATTAGTGTAAAGAAAAAGTTCACATTCATCCACCAAGAGTTAATGTGTCATAATATCATATAAATGAGCCTTTGTTTCTATTCTAGACATTACCAATTTATGACCATTATCTAGTCATTATACTAGCCTTTATTGTCATTATTCTTTATCTTTATTTTGCTGAATGTTTAAAAAATTTTGGAGCATTTTATCCATCCAATTTGATGGCACAAGTTCTTTGAGAGAGATTAGTGTTGAGTTTTCTTTCTTAATGAACCTATGTTAGTTTCTGTGCTCCTAGTTTTTAATCTAGAAGACCTTCTTGAATCTTGGGGGATGATGCACTTATACCAATTGAAATATCCTTAGAGACAATGTCTTTTACACACCTCAAGCTTTCAGAATATCGTACCACGTTCTTGATCAAGTATTTTCTGAAAGATTTCCAAAAGAAACTTGTTCTTATATTTATCTAAGGATGATTTTTTTGCTTCCTTGTTATTTGCAGAAGCATTTATGTAGTTGAGTTTTCTGTCGGTGTTACCTTGTGATTTAGATCAGGTCTACTTTGAGGTCTTGTAACACATAAATCTGCTGGTTGAGTACCTCTAGAAACACTGAAAGGATACTCAGGACCATATGTTCTTTGATTTTGATTGACTAAGGTTATAAAAATTGGCCATGACATGAGTTATCAAACTATTCTCACTTTGATGGTAAATATAATGAGAAATTGTTAAATGCAGGTGTAGTAAGACGCTTGACTGATTTTTTTCTTGTCAAGACTGATAAAGTTTGCTATCGGCATGACATTCAAATGCATTCACATATTGCATATTTTGAGTTATCTTCTCCACAGAAAAAAAACTGTTACAATAAGTATGGTGCCTATTAAGCAACTTGTAAACTTTTTGATATGAGTGCCTATGCCTTCAACTTTAATAGGTTCGATGGGATGAAGATATAATGAGTAATCATCAGGAACGTGTTTCTCCTTGGGAAATTGATTCTTCAGTTTCCTTACCACCACTGAGCATTCAGTCCTCTCCAAGACTGAAGAAACT